>CATIWF010105319.1:0-18787 GCA_949630135.1 Balakata baccata | reverse complement strand
TATATATAACTGATAATCATTTCATGAAAGGTCAAACTTTAAGCAAACACGTAACAAGAACAAATCACTCACAGCTGGGGTTAATTGAGAAGAACCAACTTTTTATTAAAGTTTTTGGTAGCTTCTTGCGCTTAAAGCAATTAGACTTTCCATCTCTCCTATCCTATATCTATCTTTACTTTTCCCCTTATCTTTTTTTTTCTTTAATTTTTATATCACATGAGTGAAGCAAAAGAGAGCACCAATTAAGCAAAAAGGTGAATATATACATTGGTTCCCCTTTTTTATATATAGATTGATAGATAGAAGAATAATCCTATTAGTAAGCAAAAAAATAAAAATAAAGTGTGTGTCTCAATTTTATGTTAAATGTTGCAACCAAAAGACAAAAATTGCATTAAATTCTATGCTAGTAAGGAAATCTAGAAAGAGTAAAAATCTATTTTTTAAAACAAATGTAAGGTTTGTATGTAATCAATATAATTTCAATACCAATTGGGACCAGTCATAACAAAGGTAAAAGTTTTTGAGTTCAATAACCATCCTTCATAAGATGTATAAAATATAATTCAAAAAATTTATTGATTTAAAGACTTAAATGGTTTTTTATTTCTTTATAAAAAAACTCAAATTCGAATTTGATATTTTCCTTTTATAATTTTGATTACTATACTAGTATAACTAAGTGAAATTAAAATATATTGATAACATAAGATAATAATTATGATTAGCAACAAGTCCAAAGTTTAAATTTTTTGGTTCAATTATAATTTTGTTCTTGAAGTTAGCTCATATACAATATCTAACTTTAGGGGGTAAGAATTAATATAAATTTGTGCACTATTCATTTGACAAATGGCTTCATGCAAATATTAAAGTATTAAATTATTATCACACAAATAAAAATGTAATTATTTCTTCTAAAAAGCAACGTGTGATAGGCAATTAATAGAGAAGCAAAACTAGTGAGTAGTGACAAATGATAAGGGGTGGCGGGCCCCGCCCCACCAAAAAACTTCTCCTTTATTTTATTTTGGTTCTATTTTTATTTTTTTTTGGAAGAAAACAAATGGAAAATGCCAAAATTCCCACCCAAAAAGCTTCATTTGAAGCAACATGGCATCTTCTTTCTAGGAGTTTTGGGAATCCTTAAGAAGTACTAACAATAGAAATATCCTACATAAAAGAATCTAAGTTTTTTTTTTAATATTTATAATTAAAAAAGGTATTTTATCATTCGAAAATGTGTAGATGAATTAACGCGAAACTCTTTTAATTTAATTAGTAGTTTTCAGTTCGAAATCTAAATATGCAATTATCTTAAATACTCTTAAAAAAATATTTTACTATCTTTTCAAATCATACTCGATATGTTCTCAATTAGTTGGACTAACTCTGTATAATGAAAAACTTTATCTCTTCCAATTTAATCTTAGCTAATCTAGTATGGATTCGCACTAAGTATGTTCAGTAAGAGAATAAAGTATTCTTTTTAAAATTTTTAAAGATATTTTCTAATTAAAAAAAAATTGGAAGTTTAATTTCATCTTTTTGTACTATTCTATCTCCTCTAATGGTGTGGAAATTTGGCTTCCAGAAGCACTAATCTCACCCACCATATAAACTTTACACACAAAGCACTCAACTTTTCGAAGGAAAAGAAAAATTAGAAAAAGAAAAAAGGTTTCTAAGAATGACTTAACCTTTTGGATGCACATGTGCAAGAAAGATAAGTCTACGTGATAGACACTCGAACCTTTTCATTAACCGGAGCTTGTTCAAAAAAGGTCTAATGTGGGTTGCAATTACCCATTAATTGAAAAGGTGGTTTTCAAAGTTATGACAAATCTTAAAGATTACCCAACTTTCAAATGGGACCAACCTAACTCCATTAGCCTTTTTCGCAAATGTTTTAAATTTTTTATTTAATTAAGTGATTTTTTTAATTTTTATATTTTTAAATATATTTTTGAAATTAATTTTTTATAAATTCTTTTATCAAATTTATTTTTTAAAAAGTATATATTCATCTATTTTTATCCAAAAACAATTTTTAAAATTTAAAAAAATGTTTGAAATTTTTTTTCTCAAACGCAATACTAAACGGGTTCTAAATTCTCTACTCACTCTTTGCTTAAGCTTAATTAAGCATCATTCAATTAATTTAGCTAATTAAATTATACATTTTTTTTTGTAAGAAACTATTTATGTCTTCAGTCTATATGTCGATGAGTTGAAACTAATTCTGCTCGTGCCACGTAGAATCCTGAAAGGCAGCAAAGCACTCTTATAAAACTTATCCAAAAACAGTTTTTAAAATTTAAAAAAATATTTGAAAAGCTTTTTCTCAAACGCAATACTAAACGGGTCCTAAATTCTCTACTCACTCTTTGCTTAAGCTTAATTAAGCATCATTCAATTAATTTAGCTAATTAAATTATACATTTTTTTTTGGTAAGAAACCATTTATGTCTTCAGTATATATGTTGATGAGTTGAAACTAATCCTGCTCGTGCCACGTAGGACCCCGAAAGACAGCAAAGCACTCTTATAAAAACTTTTAAGGTAGTTGCATTTTTAGAATTCGAACTCGAGACATCTGTTTAAATTGAAAGAGTTGGGTGCCAACTAATCCATACATTTTTAATTAAGTTATACAGATATTTTGTTTTCTAGGAAATTTTCTCCAACCATGCAATATGCGTAATCAATGAAGCAAAATCATAAAATATCAACTAATTAGCTAATTAAATCAAGATGTGGAGACAATTTTTAGACTACAGTGCCCTTGAAGATTATTTATCTATTTTCACTAATAGACTATTATTCATTATTGAAAGATTAAAACTTTAGCCTCCTTTTCTCTCAATTTTTTTCTTTTTTCTCTAGTCACCATCTTCCTTAAGCAAAGATGGTGGTTTTTGGCAATTATTAGCCTGAAATAACCCCTCTACATCTTTTTTATTTATTTATTTCTGAAATAAGTGGTTATTTTACATAGATTTAGTTTTTTATTTTGTTTGTTTTGTCTTTTGTAATTTTGTTGTTTTATTGTAGCATTTGGTTTTGTCGTATTGTTACGATATTTTGTTGCAGTATTTTTATGTGTGGGCGATCCAGACATGCAAAATATATTTGATCCAACAGAAATAACAAATCAAATTATAGTTGTCAGTATATTGTAGAATTGGAATTATATGTATTCTAGTCACTATATTATTATCAAATTTGTAGATTTTAAGCTGATTTATTATACTATTAACCTGGATACTGTAAATTTTTTCAATATTTCATCATCTATAATTTTTAGCGGATTTGTATCTGTTTCCATTGGTAAAAAAAAATACTCTTATTTATTTTTAAGAATGTAAATAAAAAAGAAAGATTTTATTGTAAAATCATTAGTATAAATGGAAATGAATAAAATATAAATAGCAAGAAAGATCATTTTTGGTGTCTAAATAAGAAAAATATAGTCCAATACTAAAAGGGAAATATAAATCATATTTTAAAAGTAATAGCATCTAAATGTTATAAATAGCAAATATCATAAAAATACTATTAAAAAAATTAAGAGTAATGTCATCATTAAATAAAACAATTCTAAAACCGGTTAGTTTTCAACCCTATCATTTTGAATAATAATACTCTTATAAATATAATAAGAAAATCCTTTTTTATTTTATCCCTCAAAATATTCATTAATGTCTATTTTATTTTATACTTGTGCTGTTCATATAATTATATAATTTAAATGATATTTTTTCATATATTTTTTAAATATTTTTAGTATTACATATTTGATTATATATATATAAGGAAATTTCTCAAAAATATCAAAAAGCTTCTAAAATATTGCAATTATACCTCGATTTAAAGTTTTTTTCATAACTATAAAAAGCGTCAAAAAAATATTAAAAAAAATATCTACACTCAAAAAGGCATCACAAATTATACCAAAAGTGTACATTTGGTATATCTGTAATATATTTTAAGTATACTTTGATTCGTTATCCTTATGAATACCTTGAGTATACCTTGATTTGGTATATATTGGGTATACTTTAAGAATACATTGGAAATTCCTTAAGAATATCTTGGGTATACCTTATGAATTCTTTAACAATATCTTACATATGCCTACAAAAATATCTACACTCAAAAAGTCACCCCAAAGTATACCAAAAATTATATATTTGGTCTAGTATATTTTGGGTATACTTAGGAATACCTTAGAATTGCAAAAAAACAAAAGTGAAAAGATAGTAAAAATAAAAAGTGAAGGCCAGTGAGAAGAGCAATCGCAAAAAAACAAAAGTGGTTCGCCTGAGAATCGGACAAAAAAAAAAAAAGATAAAACTGAAAAGATAGTAAAAATAAAAAAAAATTTGGTAAAATTGAAAAAGAATAAAAGTTTCATTAATTTTGAAATTTAATTTTTGGTAAATTTATATGGATTACTAACATTTGAAATATTTTTTTAATTTTATCTACAAAATTTTTGTATTTTTATTTCTAGTTTCTGTATTTTTATTTTACTATTTTTTTTATTTTTTCAAATATTAGATTTTACTGTATATTTAGTATATTTTTCATTTAATTAAGATATAAAATATGTATTTTTTTACATTTTAAACATGAATTAAAATTTTTATTAATTTACATAATCACCATTTGTCTTTGTGCATATATTTATTTATTTTTAATCATTATTTAATTAATTTAATTAGCAAAAAAATATGTAAATTTGAATTTAATTAACTTAATTACCAAAGTAAACTATGTAAACTTGTATTTAATTAATTTAATTAATGTTATTTATTTTGATAAATATTGGGTAGATCTTTAATAATTTTTAATTAAGAAATTGACATGATATTGTGTAAACTTTAGATAAATATTAGGTAAATATTGGATAAATCTTAGATAAACTTTATATAACTTCAACTTTAATAAATTTTTTTATAAACATTTGGTAAATTTTGGGTATAACTTAAATAAATTTTTAATAAACTTTTTATAGTTTCAATTTTCAAACATTGAGTAAACTTTGGATAAATATTGAGTAAATCTTATGTAACTTCAACTTTTATTAATTTTGTGGTAAATTTTAAGTAAATATTGGGATAAGTCTTTGATAAATCTTTTGTAACTTTAATTTTCATTAATTTTTTAATAAATATGGGATAAATTTCGGATAAATTTTGATAAATTTTGAGTAAATAACTTCAACTTTCATTAATTTTCTTATAAATATTAGATATAACTTGAGTAAATATTAATTAAATATTTGATAAATCTTATGCAATTTCAATTTTTATTACTTTTTTTTCATAAAAATTTGATATAATTTAAGTAAACATTGAGTAAATTTTTGATAAATCTTTTGTAAATTCAATTTTCATTAATTTTATAATAAACTTTTGGTAAAATTTGGGTAAACTTTAAGAAAATTTTGAGTAATTCTTTGGTAAACATTGTAAATATTGAGTAAATCTTGTGTAATTTTAACTTTCATTAATTTTCTGGTAAATATTTGGTATAACTTGAATAAACTTTAAGTAAATTTTTGATAAAATTTTTCATTAATTTTGCAATAAATATTAATTTTCTGCTATAGTTTTGGAAAAGACTTCGAGGGATGACATTTTTGTATATATTTACTTTTTTTTTCATTTTTGTAAAATTTCCTTGATTGTTGTGTGTAAAATCAAAAATTAAAATGGGCATAACAAAGTTAATGGCCATGGGAACCACAACCAAGCAAAAGAGTTAAACACTTAAAATGGTGAAAAGAATTGCCCATACTAGAGGCCTAGCATTATAGCATATAGTCTGGGCCAAACTGGGCTGGGTTGGCACTGTTCTGTTTCTATAGTAATTATTGTGATTGATGTAATTAGTAAATTATTCTATGTATTCGGGTGCATGTAGCTATATAGTTCAGTACGTGATAAATGTAAATTTTTTTAATTTAATATTAGCTTTTTTAAAAGTTAACTTTTGTTAAGGAGTTGCTTCTTCTTCTGCTATCTAATTTTTCATTTTTTTTATTATGTTCGATTGCAAATAGATAAATATATTTCAGTTGATAATGCGATTTGTGAAAGTATAATTTATTAAAATTTAAATAAAATTCAGCTGTTAAATAACAATTATTAAATATACAGTTGTTAAATAATAAATTTATAACACCATTACCATAAACATAAATTTAGCAATAATTTTGATATTGTTGTAAGTGCCAATAAATCTTAAGGCCACAGATATTGCTGTAAGTGCCAATAGGTCTTAAGCCCACATAGTTATATGGACGACTAGGTCGATGGTATAACAATGAAATAATTATACCAAGTGTCACTTTTTTAATACTAATTATTATATATATCTAATAAATTTTACTAACTAAAAAACTGATTCAAAATTTTCCTTGTACTTCTAATATTAAATTAAATAAATAAATCTCTTGATTCTTAAAATTATGTTCAACTCACACATTTCTAGAAGAGTTTTTATTTCTATTTTCTGAAATTTTTTTTTTCTTCTTCTATACACATACCTAAATTACATAGTTTTATTTTCTTTATAAACTTTTTTTTTATATCTTATTCTCTAGTGGAATAAACATTTCAATATTCCAGTCATTCATCCGATCATGCATGTAGAGTTTTACATAAAAAAATAACAACGTTTTTGGCATCGATTTGATCGAATTAGCTATGACATTAAATTAATTTGATTTCATTGTTAAAAAAATTAAAATTTGTGTATAATTTAGTATTACATAATACTATTATAACTTGCATATAACATTGATGTGACATATCCTAATTTCATATACCATAAAGATAATCGGATATAACCTTCTTATAACATATGAACATAATATATGATATTTGACATTAAAATATTTAATATAATTTCAACACACGCATTATTTTATTTCAGTCTTACTCCATTGATATTAAAAATATTATATTAGTCAATATTAAATAAAAAAATTATTAAATCACATATTTATATTTACTTTTCGTTGCAAAACGGCCATATACAATAGCGTAATTATTATAACATGATTAAAAATATTTTTAATCATATTATTTGATAATTTACTATTTATATTACAGTCTATATTTTTATTTATGTCAATTATATAAAACTAAAAAAAAAGGTATAATATATTATTTTTTAAACTTTTGTTATTGTGTTATTGATAATTTTCTTATATTTAGTTATGAGTATCATAAATTTAGTATAATTTAAAGTTTTGATGTTGATAAAATATTATTTCTCATAACCTTTGCAATTTTTAATAGTTAGAATCTGTCATAGTGAAATTATTTTTAATTAATTTTATAATTGGCCTTTTGATTTAAGAAATTTAACTTAATCTAAATTATAAATTTAGTAACTGTTAATCGTTATTTAAAAATTGAAAGGAGGTATTTTAAAAAATCAATTTTGCTCAGTTGGGAATAGCAGTGAACTTTATACAATTATTTGTGTGAAAAACTCGATACCAATTCGTTGTACTTGCCTTACTCTGGTCGCCGAGCCATTGATTAGATTAAAGCCTAAACTGGTCCCCTCAGGAAACCTCTATTTGTAAGAAAATAACATGTGGGTAATGAAGTTTTAAGGTTCATCTATGGCTTCCAGTGGCAGTGGATGTTCAAAATGGTTGTCAGCCACCATAGTTGTAGCTCTTGCTGCTTCTCTTTCTGCCTCCACAGCCATATCTTGTACCCTTTCTGTTCCCCTTTATTCATAATAAAATTTAAGTTTCTAATGTATATTGTACTGATTTCTTCTTCTTTTTCAAGATTATTTTTTCCGGAAGAAATCGAAAGCTTTGAACTTGAAGGTTCAAGAGCTTGAGGATTCTCTCAATTCCTCCATACAAAAACTTGCTGCAGAGAGGCAGGGTCGAATCAGAGCTCAACAGGTATTTGCCGTCCTTTCCTTTTGTTTAATTTTTTTTTTTTCAATTTAGCCGCATTGTGTGTTTAATAATTTTCTTGTGTCTTAGCATATATTGAATAATTTTTATTACTTAGGTTTGCTTATGACCTAATTTTATTTATTTATTATTTATCTTTTAATATTCTGTTAGGCATTGAGAGATGCTTTAGCACAACCCAAGTCTGAGCACTTGGAGCAGACTTCTTATCCCATGAAACCTATAGGTTTTGTTCAGTCTTGCTTCTCTACCAGGTAATTTAGTGATGTGAGGCTATATTTATTTTGCAAGAAATAAATTGTCAATGTGGAGAATTGGATTATTTTGTGCTATTTGCTTGTAACCCTGAAACTTGAAAGTATTTGCTAATTCTAAAGTGCAGGAAAAATGAGATTCAGTTAAAAAAATCATACTTTTTGTTTGCAATTGAACACGAGAGGGATTACTCAGGAGGACAAAAAAGTTTAGATTTTGTATGGTTTTAGTTCCTTCCACTAATTATGACTAACCATTGAATAGTTTTCAGTTTTGAAACCAGTTGATTTTGCATTCCCTTTGTTGAGGAAAACATTGACCATTTTTTCATTGCAAGCCAAAGACCAGAAAAAACAGAACATGTTTTCTGGTTAAATTTAAGGTAAAATTAGTAGAGCCTCAATTTGATGTTTTTTGTGTTTTCAGTTTCGATTGTTTTTTTATTTTTTATTTTTACTTTACATATATATAACAGGGTAAAGCGGGAAGCCACTCTCAATTTCACTTGCACTTCTAAATTAATGAGATGAAATAATGATGCCAAAGGAGATAATCAATATATTGGTTTTGCTGGAAAATATTTTGTAAAAAAGTTGAAACATTTCATGAATAATATATTTCTTCAACTCTAACAAATTTTCATTTGCAAGTGCAAAAATGTGATAAAATTAGTCAATACATTTACGTTTACATTTACCGGTTTCACCATTCATCACTCCCTCAATAAAGAACCCCTCTGTGCCTTCCACCTTAGGTGTGCTTGTGGCATGCCTTCAACAACAATGATGGGACTTCACTTCCCTGTACTTTATTATATTGATTGCTAATGATGTCAACAGCTAATAATTTGTTGTCTTAAAGAGCAAGAATGTTGACTGAAGAAAAGCAAAAAGAAGTCTTTCAGTTTCCTTCATTCAAAAGAGTGGAGATAACTAGGATGTTCCATCATCGAGAGAGATCTTTAACTGAAATAGTCCCAGTTCCCAGAAGAGCAACTTTGCAGTTTACCAGTTGATTATATGTGTTCACCTTGGATATGTTCACTGTTATTGGATCATTCATGTGGACATGGTCATAGTAATGCATAAGACTAGTCAGCAATCTTTAATGCTGATCCATAACGAGTTTATGTGGGTTAAATTTCTATTTCTTATGTTTACTCTCACATATCTTAAATTGTCCACTTTTTCTACATTTTTATGTGTACATATTGTGCCAATACATCTATACCTTCTGCAAGATGAATTTGGACAATGGATACTTACTTGATTACCGAATCCTGTGTGTTTTCAATGCTCTGGTGAAGTTGGATTAATAGAACCAGACTTTGATTCCACAATACGAACGCCTTTTGATCCTCTTGGATTGATTGAAAGAGGAAACAAAGAGAATTTTTGCAGAGAATTTTGCAGGGAGGAAGGAAGCAAGAACTAACTACAGTTTATTCGCATGCTGCAGATAATAGGGAGCAGTTATTTTATTCTATGTAACTGCCTCTTTAATTATTTTTCTTTTATTTTAATTATTAAGGGTTTTGGGCTGGGTCAATCCCCACATGGGCAGCCCAGACCCCACAAAACCCAACATCTTTGAAAATATAGAACTGTATCTGCGTGCATGCATCAACCATTCTCTAATGTTTCATAAATGGATTATCAATAATCTGTGCAGAAATGGGACTCCACGGCAACCTTTACTTGTACCTCTTGCTAGGGCGTGTTTGATCTTTGATCCTGCTAGGGTTCCTCAGGCTTCCCTCGAGGGTCTTGCAGAATATTCTCATTGCTGGATTATATATGTATTTCATTTGAACACAGATTTAGAGAAGCTATGGAAACACTCATCTAGATCAAAGTTCAAAGCAAAGGTATGTAGTGCCACTGCATATATTTCTTGGTTTTGCACCTATTACAAATTGTTTCATATGTAAAAGTTTCTACAAAATCTTGGCTGGATGGATAGGTTAGAGTACCAAGATTGAAAGGTGGAAGGATGGGAGTCTTCGCTACACGATCTCCTCATCGTCCATGCCCTATTGGGCTTACAGTTGCAAAGGTTTGGAAGATTCTTATATGTGATTGTTTTGCATACAATGATGCCTAAAGGGTAAAAAGACTATCCTGTAGCTTACTCTTGACTGCTATCAAGGTTGATCTGGCGCAAAATGGGGTAGTTTTAACTTTATAGTAACTAGCATGAGTAAGATTTTTATGCTCCCTGTGAGATATTTTTCCCTGAAATATCTGTCAATGCATTAGTTCTAATACAGTATCATTTTTCTTGAAAGTTTCAAACTTCTTAAAAAGAGAAAAAAATAAATGTTTTCATAGAAATGGAAAATGCTTTCACAACTTTTAATCAATATTCTTGTCTGACTCTAGGTCGAGGCAGTACAGGGAAATGTGATTCTTCTCTCTGGTATAGATCTGGTTGATGGGACAGTAAGTTTTCCGTTGTTTTTGTAGTTTTCCTGTTAACATGCATTCCATGTGCCCATCTAGCATATTTTGAACTGACATCATCAGTGTGGTCTTGATTTTTGGTTGAACTTATTGTTGGAATTTTTTCCATAGCCAATTCTCGACATCAAACCTTATCTACCGTACTGTGATAGCATCCAAGGAGCAGCTGTACCAGAGTGGGTAATGGTAATAACTTTATTGATCTTTAGCAAAATGCCATCCTAATGCAGTTTTTGGAAAACATTGATTATTATTTGAGAATCTTAAACCTAAGTTATTGGCAATATTGAAATGCTTAAAGTCACAGGAATAAATATTTTCTATTCTAAGTTTCTAACTAAGAATTAATTTATTTCCATTTTTGAACTCCACAAATGAGTGGTATTGCTGAACTGGAAGGACCTCTTCTACGGCATTACTCTTTTTCTTTTCTTTTTTCTTTCCTCTAATTATTAGAGCTAATTTTGTCAAAACTTCAGTTAATTGTACTGAAATAAGGCCTAATGTTTGTAAAGGAGGACAATATGTTAGCAGTGGCTTCTGTTGGCTTTGCTGAGGCCTTCTCTTCCTCGCTTGCTGATTGTTGGGAAACAGCAGTAAGTGGTTTCATATCTGCATGAAATGTTAGTTTTTGATATATTGAATGATAATATTTCATTATTTATGGAGTATACCCTTTTGTTAGTCTTCCATCTTCTTCCTCATTATGTCGTTTACTGTCTATTCATTTTTGCAATTTTCTAAATCATCATATCTGCTAGATTTTTTGTTAGATTAAACAAGAAGCTATTGTTCCCTGAAATTGAGGGCATTGAGGTAGGAGTGATGATTTAGTAACTAATGTTATCCTTTATAACAGCCAAAGTATCATGTATTATGGAGGTCTAATAGAGGAACCATGAACTTCCAATAATTTCGACCAATACCATCATTTTCAGTTTAATTACCGCTAACACAACCCATTGCCTCCATTTCAATGACAGTAACTTATTAAGAAATGATATGTTTGCTGTACCTGGTCTTTTTTTTTTTCCTTAATAAAGATATTAAAGAACTATGCTGCTCTAGAAGTAGAAAGCTTACGCTATTGGATGAGATCCATTTGTTACCTCTCCCGGATCGCATGATCCACCTGATAGTAATCCATGGTCTCTTTCCCACAGAGACATCCATTTCCCCAAGATGGCTGTCCTTGTTAAACATATTAAGAGACATGAAGCCATTAGACCCCATCACATTAAGGGAAATTTATTAATATCATCTTTCATTTTGTACTTTTAATTTTTCTATAAGATTTAGTTTTCTTAATGTTGGTGATCCTGTACTTGCTTTGTTACAGGGAAAGAAGTCACTCTACGTGTCATTTTATGAGCTGCAATGCTTGATCAAACAGGTGCTCTCATGGGATATCCGATCAGTATCACAGCGAAACAAACCTCATTATCCCCGTTTGAAGAAAGAAAATGCGAATGCTTCATATGGTTCTCCAGAACCCAACAGTAACCACGATGCAGATGCTGGCAGCCATGATTTTGACCATGTAATATATCACCTAATTTTGGAAGGAATTGATATTTCATACAAAATCAACCGCGATGGCAATGTAATTGTAGAGAATGCCACAGTTTCAAATGACATTCCCAGCAATAATCAGAACAGATGCAGTTACAATGTAGAGAGACAAACTCAGTTGATTGCTTGATTTGATTTCATTCTCTTAATTCTTTTTTCATATAAGCTGGATATGATCCTATAGTTTTTGCAGAACAAGATCTACATGAATGAAGGAAGTGACAATAAGCAAACTGTTTTCATCATTTAACCCTGATAATAATGGTGAAGAGGGTAACTAACGGCGAGTTTGCTATAATGTAAGTTGCTTCCTTGTCTTCCTACACATGATCTGCATCATTAATATATCTATGTTACCTTTTGAATCATACATATTTGGATAATTGAAATATATGATGCAGTCAAATTAGATTTTCCTTTTTGAAGTGGAGTGACTTTTACTATGGGTGCAATCGATTCGAGTCGATACAATATTGGGTTCGAGCTCGACTCGATTAAAAAGCTGATATTCGAACTCGATTTGAACTTGATCGAGGTTTTTTTAATTGTTGAAACTCGACTTGAATAATATTTAAGCTATTTGAGTAAAGTTCGAATCAATTAAAAAAATTTAATAAATATTATACACATCTCGAAAATGATTTGAGTTGATGCAATTAATATGAACATATTGAAATACTAAGGATATAAAATAATTTAACAAATATTAAAAAAATAGCTATTCGCTTAAACTAGTGAACTCTATATATCGAGTATTGTGATACTTGAATTTGACTCGATAAATTATTTGAGCTATTCAGGTTCGAGCTCAACGTAAAATCGCCTCAATTAACTTCGAGTCATATTTGAATATTGAGAAACTTGGAGAAAGAAAACTGAAATAATAAATTGAAGGCTAAAATTCTCAGCTTGATTATTCCCTTAAACTTAATGGGTATATATATAAAGAATAATATACAAAATAGGAAGTAAAATCAAGGGATGATTGCTAAAAATAAATTAAACTTTTAAGACTATATCAAAACTAAATTGTGCTTTTTATTTTTTCATTTAAATATACAAAATTTTAAAACTTTATCAATTTATGAATTCCGGTGAAATTTTGCTTACGTGACATAAAATTCCGGTGAGATTGATAATGTTGTGCTGACTAGAAAACTGAATTATCCTATAAACTTTAAAAAGCTATCATTTTTTTAACTAAAATTTTAAAAATCTAAATCTCTTTAAATTTGAAAAATAATATATGTAGCTGTTATGCTTGACAGTTGTTTGGTCAGCAGAGCAAGGAGAATAGAAAATTTTATTATCTGCAAAGTTTTGCTGGAGAGATTTAGATTTTAAAATTTTAGGAAAAACAAAAACGATAGCTTTTTAAAGTTTTTAAGATGACTCGGTTTCTTAGTCAGATTTTTAGTAAACATAACCTTTTTAATATCATCGGAATTTTATGTCATGCCAGAAGAGTTTCACCAGAATTCATAAATTGATAAAATTTTAAACGTTTGTATATTTAAGTAAGAAAATAGGAAGTACAATTTAATTTTGATACAATTTTAAAAATTCAGTTTATTTTTGACCATTTTTCCTAAAATCAAATACAAATAGGAGGTAATAATTACAAATATCTAGCCTAGAATTATGCACATATAATTTCAAATATCTCAACACTTCCCTTTAAGCTAGAACATATATATCATATGTTTCTAAACATATATGTTCAATCTGAGGTCTTCTTAGAGATTTAGTAAGAATGTTTGTCAAATGATCAGTTGAATTCACAAAGCTAGTGTCAATACAACTATATTCGATCTTCTTTCTGACAAAATGACAATATATCTCAATGTATTTTGTTTTTTCATGGAAAACCAAGCAATATGTAAGACTGATTGATTATCACAAATCAATTTTATTGGACCAAAATCTCCACACTTTAATTCTTGAAGTAATTGTTTTAACTAAACAAGTTCACAACTAAATAAAGCCATGACTTGATATTCTGCTTCAACACTTGATTTTAATACAAAATCTTTCTTTTTACTTTTCCATGATATTAGATTTTTTCCAATTAAGACATAATATCCTGAAGTGGATTGTCTATCTGAAGGAGAATCAATCCAATTAACATCTGAATACCTACCAATCTGTGTATGTCCTCTATCTTCGTACAACATACCTTGTCTGGAGATCCTTTGATATATCTAAAGATGCGTATCATTGCATCCCAGTGGCTATCACATGGGGCTTGAAGAAACTGACTAACCACACTTATTATAAAAGAAATATATGAGTGAGTGATTGTAAGATAATTAAGTTTTTCCATCAATTTTCGATACTGTCCAGGATATTTTAGTGGCTGTCCTAGAATAAGTTTAATATTTGGGTCTATAGGAGTTTCTACGGGTTTGAAATCCAACATTCATGTCTTCCAAAATATCTAAGACATATATCCTATATGAAATAGCAATATCTATATTTGACTAAGCCACCTCAATCCCAAAAAATATTTCAACTTTTCAAAGTCTTTAATCTAAAAGTGACTGCATAAATGTTACTTGAATTGGACAATTCTTTCATGATCATCACATGTTATGTAATATCATCCACATATACCAGTAGATAAATACATTTGTCATGAGTTGTATAATGATAACATATTGAGTGATTTGTTTCACTTCTATACATCCTAAAGTCTTGAACAACAGTGTTAAACCATCCAAACCATGTCCTTGGAGTTTGTTTCAAACCATAAAAAGATTTCCGCAGTCCATAGACTAATCCAGACTCTCTCTGAGCAACAAAAACTGGTGATTGCTCTATATAAATTTCTTTTGTCAATTCTCCATGTAAGAAGGCATTTTAATGTCCAATTGATGAATATTCCAATAGTGCATGGAGTTGAACAGAGGGAATCTTGGCAAGTGGAGAGAAGGTATTCCCATAATTAAGGCCAGAAACTTAAGTGTATCCTTTGGCAACTAAACGAGCTTTCAAGCGGTCTATCTTGCCATGAGACCAGCTTTCATTGCATAAACCTAACGACAACCCATTACAGATTTTCCAAATGGTAAAAGAACTAACTCCCAAGTATTAATAGCATAAAGAGCATTTATTTCCTCAACCATAGCTTGTTGCCAAGCCGGATATTTCTGTGCTTCACTAGCATTTTTTGGGATAGACACAATAGATAAATTGGATATAAAGGCATATTATGAAAGAGATAGAAGATGGTAACTCAAAAAATTATAAATGGGATGATGATTACGAGAAGAACAAATATCTTTTCTAATAGCAATAGGTGGAGTGGGTTCTTCTGATTGAGACATGACTGGTATTTGATAAGTTGATGACATAGGAGATCAGTCACTTGGAGTATCTATCTTATATGTACCTGCAAGAGGAACATCATGAGTATGCATAGATCTTCTAGAGTAGACTTGTAATTGTTTAAGAGATGGTGATGGTGTGATAGAAGTGGGAAGAATGGGAACTGGAAGAGCTTCTAGTATGCCTTTTTGGTATGTGGTCTGTGAAAAGTAAAAAGATGTCTCGAAAAATGTTATATCTGTTGAAATAATATTTGTTAGTTGTTTGACCATAGCATTTGTAACCCTTATGTAGGCGAGAATATCATAGGAAGACACTCGATGGATTTGGGATGAAGCTTATCCTTACTAGGGGTGTGATTATGAATAAAACAAGTACACCCAAACACGTGAGTAGAGAGAGAGTAAGATAGTTGACCTGTGAATAAAATATAATGAGGACTTTAATTTTGCAAAACTAATGAGGGTATTTGATTGATTAGATAACACGCAATTAGGACAACATCTCCCAAAAAACAAAGTGGAGCATGATGATGTATAAGCATAGTTCGGGTTGTTTCAATGAGATGTCTATTTTTCTTGTAGCTACGCCGTTTTGTTGATAAATATATGTACAAGAATATTGGTGAATAATTCTCTGAAAAGTCATGAATTCCTGAAATGGAAGGGACATATGTTCTCATGCATTGTTACTACGTAAAACTTTAATTGAAATACCAAATTGATTATGAATTTCAAGACAAAAGTTTTGAAAAATAGCAAACAACTTAGATCTATATTTTGTTAAAAATAAATAAGTATAACGAGAATAGTCATTAATGAAAGTAACAAAGTACTGAAAATTCAAGTTTGTACTGATACAACTTGGACCCCATATATTAGAATGAACAATATCAAACATAAAAAAAGCTATATTATTTAATCTCTTAGGAAAAGCACTACGAGTGTATTTCCCAGGACATGACTCACATTCAATGGAAGACAATTTTGAAACATCAGGAACTATCTTTTGAAATTTGGAAAGGCTAGAATGACCCAGACAGTTATGGAAAAGATCAACTAAAGGAGCCGAGGTAAAAGCCGTAGGTGTTGCAGGACAAGTGAAATAATATAATTCGTTTGACTCATGCCCTTCGTGAATCTTCTCCCCCATGTTCTGGTCTTGCACAGAAACATAATGAGTCAAAGATTACTCTACAGTTAAGTTATTTGGAAAGTTTACTAATAAAAATTAAATTGTAGGGATATTTTGGAGCGTATAAGATATAAATGATGTTTGCTTATTTTGCCATAAATTTGGGATGTTCCTTATATGGATGATAATTTCAAAACTCGTGGATATCAAAGACGAGATGTTGAAGAAAATACAAACTTACATTATTATCGTATTGAGTTGTTCTACACTGTTCTAGATACACAATTTAATGAGTTTGATGATTGTTTTTCTAAAACAAGTACTAAATTACTTCTTTGTATGAGAACACTCAATCCAAATGATTCTTTTGTTGCTTTCAGGAAGGAAAAATTGATTAATTTTGCTCATTTATATCCTAATGATTTCTTTCAAGTCAATCTTCATGTACTTGAAAATAAATTAGAAGCATACATTCTTGATATATGCACTAACAAGGGTTTTTTAGCCGTTCAAGGAATATGTAGTCTTGCAAAGCAAATGGTTGTGATAGGAAATCACTTAGTGTATCCACTGCTTTACAAGCTTATTTCTTTGGTGTTAACATTACCAATTGCTACTGTCATTATTGAGAGATCATTTTCAGCTATGAAGATTGTAAAGCACCAACTGTGTAATCAAATTGGAGATGAATGACTCAGTGATTGTTTGATTCCTTACATTGAAAATAACGTTTTTTATCATATTTCGGATGAAAATGTTATACTATATTACCAAATATGAAAACTTGAAAGAAACAATTGTAATTGGTGATTACATGATATTGAAGTTTATTATTAGAATATTTACATTTATATTTTATTATTTAATTTTGATTCCACTAAAAAAAAGTGGCTGGATTTGCACCTGTAGAGAATGCCACAATAAACTACACAATTGTGCATTAATTTTAACCCTATTCTTTTTTTTTCATAAATATCAATAACATTTTTTTTTTTCAAAGTTATCACTGTATTCTTGACCCATAAATTACAATTCAACAGCCCATGAAACATAATTATCACTACCTTGTAGCTTAACAGTAGTGATGGCTAGAGGGCTAGAAATAGAAGAGATAAGAGATTTTTGAGAACCTGAAATGTCAAGCATGTTGAAGAAACTGGGAAAAAACCTGTTGAAATGAGACTGCCTGTGATTTCAGAATTAGAGATGAAGCCGAAACAGAGAATTGATGCTACCACTGGAATCAGAACAGTGGTTGTTTGAATCGGTGGCCGGAGATGAGCTCATGCGTCGGCGCATGGTGGTTTGGCGATGGTGACGGCGTGTGTAGTAACATGTGCGGGCTCTTGATGACCAGATTTTCACTGGAGTGTTGATTGGCGTTCAGTGCTTCTAAAGAGAGGGTGGTGAGAACAGAAAAAGGGCAGACAGAAATGGGTTGGTTGAACAGTGATGGTAAAGGAGAGAAACTAAGGAAATGAACTCTAAGGGCCTGTTTACTTACAGAAAATTACTCTAGTTTTCTAGAAAATTTTCAAAATGAAAATAGAATTTCGTGTTTACTATGGACAATTTTATAAAATTTTCACTTCAAAACTATTTTCATTGTTTTCACATTTTTAAATGGAAAGTGTAAAACATGTTTTTGATGTTTTGTAAAATTTTCTTTGAATAAAATTCATTTTGAAAATAGCGTGTTTTCAAGGGAAATTGATGGACGACATCTTTTTAGTAATATCTTCCCCTTCCTTTATAAAATCGCTATCTCCCTATCCAGACTATATTCCCTCCTCCATCTCTGATCCATCATATCATCTTAGTTGACCATGTATCTTCTCACTCTTTCTATTTGTATACAGAAATCGATGCTTTTAACTACATGACTGTGTATATGGATTTCTTTAATCCTTGCCTAAACATTAATGCCCTAGTTCATTTTGTGAATTGGAATGAAAGTTTGATTTATTTTGAGACTTGTTTGACTCTTAAAAATAATAATTAATAGTATATAATAATCAATAGGCTATAATTTATACCATCAAAATTTACAATTTTTTAAATTAATTTTTATTTTTTA
>CATIWF010105304.1:0-41263 GCA_949630135.1 Balakata baccata | reverse complement strand
CTTAAATTAAATTATAACAAAAAGATAATTTTTTTATAAAAAATTGACAGCATTATTTACACGTGTCTATACTCTTTTCTCAAAATTTCCACGGTGTGATTTTATTTATTGTGTGGTGGCTGCTTCTCATCAATTTTACAGCGTATAAATTTGGAGTTTCATATATTTAAATAATATAAAATGGCTGCCTTTTGTAATTAAGTACACAATCCACCCTTGTCTCCATTAACGCGCTTTATATTTTAGCGGCACCATATGCCGTGTCGCTAATAGCTACACAGAATGAACCGCATCCCTAAATTTGGAGTTAGCGACAGCACTTTTGAGAGGAGCAGTGGCATCGCTGAGGCGTCGCTAAAGTTATTTAGCGACGCATTTTATGTGTTGCTATTTTGCTATTTGTGTAAAAAATTGTTTTTGTAATTGAATAGAAGATAATTTGATGAACGACTATTTGACTATATATATTAAAAAAATGTTTTCAGAAATATTGATGACGAGTTAATTATAAAACGTTTATAATATGAATACTTCGTTTAAAATAATTATAAACTTTAATTTATTTTTTTATATCGTTTTATTTGTAATATTTTAAAATATTTTTATATCTACACATTTGTTGAATCTAGTATTATATCTCAAGAAATTCTTAAAATATTTCTAAGATATATTCGATGTATTCTTAATAAAATGTCCAAAGTATATCAAAATATTTTTTTGAGGAATTCTCAAAGTTTCTTAAGGTATATCAAATCAAAATATTCCTGAAGATACCAAATTAAAATATACCCAAAATATATTGGAGATATACCAAATATATATATATTTTTTGTATATTTTGGGATAACTTTTTAAGTTTTAGTATTTTGTAATATTTTTTA
This sequence comes from Balakata baccata, assembly GCA_949630135.1. NCBI lineage: Eukaryota > Viridiplantae > Streptophyta > Magnoliopsida > Malpighiales > Euphorbiaceae > Balakata > Balakata baccata. Next base: position 40,382 of record CATIWF010105304.1, on the reverse strand, counting down.
GATGTTTCTAATAGTTTTGAAAAAAAAAATTTAAGTTGAGGTAATATTCTAATATTTTAAAAGTTTTTTTGTCATTTTTGAAAATTTTTCTTTTTTTTTTGTCTTGTTTTTAATTTTAGTTTTTTAAATGAAATGATTCATTGAGAATTGAAATTCCATTTCAATAACACAAATTATTTGAAATGTGTAATTATTTTTTAAAATTTTTTTATTAGGGTAATATATCTGTGCTTACTTGAAAAATATCATGCAAAGCAAAATTTTTGTTTTATAAAGTGTAAAATTAATTCTGGAAAAATATTTGCTTAAACTAAATGAATAACTCAAGCATAATATATTTTACATGCATGTCAAGATAATATATATGATTAAATTGATTCATTAATATTAGAAATATATATATAATTACAACTACTATTTCTTTTCTTTTTTCTTTTTTTTGAAAAAGCAACCGCTATTTCTTTAACAAGATAACTGGCTGTTAGGTTAGAAATGATGCAAAGTGGGATCCTTTCCAGCTTTTCCCTTGCGCATTATCGTGGTTTAATAATATTGTGGGTGCCATTATCATGAATTCATTTTAGGGACCTATGCAAAAATGGAAAAAAGTGCATAAGTAATTAGTAAAATACTGTTCTATGAATTTTTTTTTTCAAAAATAGAAAAAGTGCTAATTTTTTTTTCAAAAATACTAAAAATATTATAAAAACATCTAAATTCAATGTTTATGGAAGGTTTATAAAAAATTAATGAAAGTTGAAGTTAAATAAAATTTACCTAAAATTTATTTGATATTTACCGATATTTATCCAAGATTTATTAGAAAATTAATGAAAAATTGAAATTACTCGAGATTTATAAAAAATTGATCCAAAATTTACTTGAAAATTAATAAAAATTGAAGTTATCCAAAAATTTATCAAATGTATACCCAATGTTTATCATAGATTTATTCAATATTTATAAAAAAAATTTACCAAATGAATACTTAAAATTTACTAAATGTTTACCCAAAATTTACTAAAGATCTAGCTAAAGTTTACATAAATAAATAACTTTAATTAAGTTAATTAAATATAAATTTACATATTTCTTTTGGTAATTAAGTTAATTAATTAAAATTTTACATATTTTTTACTAATTAAGTTAATTAACAATGATTAAAAATAAATAAATGCATTCATAAAAATAATTGATGACTATACAAGTTAATAAAATTATTAATTTATATTTAAAAATGAGAAATGGCCATTTTTTTCTCAATTAAACGAAACCAATGTTATTAATTTCACATTAATTCCCATATTTGAAAAGAAAAAAATAGATAAAAATAAAAATAGAAAAGAAGGCAATAGAAACAAATCAGTAAATTTAAAAATTTGTATGCCGTGTGAAATCTTTTTATTTTATTGTGATATTTCGGGACCCTTATGGATTGGTTGAATCAAATTAATTTAAAATAATGTTCATGATACTTCTTTTTTTTGAGTTGCTTATATCTCTCTTGGCTAACTCGGAAGAAAATTTTATCTATTGTTATTGGAAAAAAAATAAAAAATAAAAGTCTTTAATGGGTTAGAACTGCAGACTGAAGAGTTAAATTTAGATTCTAAAGAAACTGGAAGTTATTCAATGAAAGAGTAAGAATGAAAAAGAAGCTAAGGAGCCATTGGAGGCAAAACGCAAAATACACGTTTATTTTAGGTTTTTTTAAGAAGTAAACTAATGGTAACAATCAGCGCCACCTATGTCCGCGACTGGAACTGGGGATGCCAGCTAGTGGCCAAGTATTGAAAGGTGGATATTTGAGCAACAAGGATTCATACTGCTATCCATGGGGGGCAAAAATCTGGAATCTGTTGATTTTAGAATCCAACGGAATCTTAGGTCTTAAATATTCTTATTTTGACCAACAGGTATAACTGCCCGAATTGGAGGAGTTCGTTGGCCAAAGAGCCACTCTGTAACTACCTTGTTTGGTATGGCCAAAATCATGAAATATGAACTCTGAATTTTAAATAACTATTTTATATGATATGTAAAATATACCATTTTCCTTTCAGTCTTTGATATTTTTTATTTCTCTGTTCATAAAATTTTTAAATTAGCAGATATCAGCCATCTCAACTGAAGAGATCCACTAATTTCAGGTTCAAAACCTGAATAATTTCAGGCAGACATGATTTGAGCCTCTCTTTTCACCATTCAGAAGGAGTAATAATTTGGTTAGCAACCTCTCCTTAATTATATTCAATTTATGCTGGGAAATTTTGCAATTTTGTTCTCATATAAAAATCCTCTCTGTTTCTTCTTCCTTAAAGTACCTAATAATCAAGCAGAATCAGTCAATCCCATTTCTGAATTTTTGATGATACAACAAATTAAAGGGAGAGCAAAATCATGGAGGAAGTAGGATTTGAGATCAGAACCCCTCTGAGTAAGTTCTTCATCTCCAACCAGGAATTTTTTTTTTTAATGTTGAAGTTTGAGAATAAAGACAAGTTGTTCATAAGTCGGGTTCGAGTTCTTTAGTTTCTCTCTAGTTGTCCATCAAATGCTTGAGCTCTTTCCCACTGACTTTATTTTAATTTTGAGCAGTAAGGAAGGATGAGAGAGTTGAAGATCCTAATGATGTCCCATCATCATCATCATCATCAGAAGCCATAGCAGCAAATTCCAAACAAGAAATCACAAACCAACATCAAGAAACAGAGGAAAACTCACCAGTCAAACAAGTTGCCCTAACAGTGCCAACTACAGATGATCCTTCTCTACCAGTCCTCACATTCAGAATGTGGGTTTTGGGCTCAGTTTCTTGCGTTCTGCTCTCCTTTCTCAACCAGTTCTTTTGGTACCGTACAGAGCCATTATCAATCACAGCCATTTCTGCTCAGATTGCTGTGGTTCCTCTTGGCCAACTTATGGCTGCCAAAATCACTGATAGGGTTTTCTTTAAAGGCAGCAAATGGGAGTTTTCCTTGAATCCTGGACCTTTCAATGTTAAGGAACATGTTCTTATTACAATCTTTGCCAATTCAGGAGCTGGAAGTGTTTATGCCATTCATGTTGTTACTGTAGTCAAGAAGTTTTATAAGCAGCACATCACTTTCTTTGTTTCTTTGATTGTTATAATCACAACCCAGGTGAGTTTTTGCTTTAATAATGCTATTTTGCCTTGGATTTACACTTTCTTTTATCTGGGTTTTGATTAGAGTTTGCCTTTTTTTTTTCGTTGGGTTTGAATGTTAGGTGTTGGGGTTCGGATGGGCTGGGATATTTAGGAAGTATTTGGTAGAACCTGCAGCTATGTGGTGGCCGGCAAATCTTGTTCAAGTTTCATTGTTCAGGTATTTTCTTGTTCAAGTTTCATTGTTCAGGTATTTTTCATCTAACAGATGAATTTATAATTAACATTGTTGAAACGAGTGGATATAATAATTTACTGTGGATTTCTTCTTTAGTTGAAGGGTAACTACGAGGGCTGCACAAAAATTAAACTAAATAGACCAAATTGAATTGATCTAATTCAATTAAAACTGAAAATGATGCTTTGATGGTTTCATGAATGATTATGGTTTTGAAATTTTTATAAACTGATTTTTTGGTTTGGTTTTGAATTGACAAAATATAAATCCATTAAAACCAAACCAAAAATATAACATCTCTTTTAATATATATATATATATATATATATATGATAATTTTCTAGTTTTTTAAAATTACAAACTTCTTAGTTATATTTACTTTTTAATATATTTTTTTATTTTTTATAGATAAAAATCTTAACTTTTAACAATAAATACATTTTCATCATGTAGTCTTGAAAGTTTTTATTTGCATCATTTATTTTTCATATAAAAAAAAGTAAACACTAACTAATTCTATTTATTTTTAGATGTTTTTTTATTTGTATTTGTTAATTATTTTATTCATTTTCATTACTTGAATTTTTCTATTTTGTGAACAAATTAACAAAAAAATGAATAATTATCAATTGTAATTTAGTGACTTCATATTACATTTTAAGCTAATATTTTGTTCAATATTTATGATATTTTAGTTTGCCCATACATTTATTCATTAAATTGATCAAATCAAACCAAATCCAAATAATATTGGTTTAAATATTTTTAATAATGATTGATTTGATTAAAAATTGAAGTACTTAAAAATTGACTTTATTGATTTAGTTATAAATTTTTAGTTTAAACCAACAAAACTGAACCATAAACACCCCTTGGGCCATATATTTAGTTGGCTAAAAAGCATGGTCTAAATTTCGGGTCAATTCAGCTGGTCCGATCAGAAAAATCGATGACCAATTGCCCGATCCGTGGAATTTCATAAAAAACTGTTTTGCATAGAGTTATAAACGAAATCTTTACCCAAAATAAAAAAAGAAATTTCAACAGGGAATCGGTGATCTCTAGTCAAATGATTATCCGAGTTTATTGGGGTTCGATTTAATAATAAATCTGCTGTTACAGGGCACTGCATGAGAAAGAAGAGAGACCCAAAGGGGGAGTGACACGTATCCAATTCTTCTTAATAGCCTTCATATGCAGCTTTGCATACTATGCATTTCCAGGCTACCTCTTTGAAATGGTGACTTCTCTCTCATGGATTTGCTGGATATTTCCCCACTCTGTTTTAGCCCAGCAACTGGGTTCAGGCCTATATGGGCTAGGAATTGGTGCACTTGGGATAGATTGGTCCACAATCTCCTCCTATCTTGGGAGCCCACTGGCTAGCCCATGGTTTGCCACAGCCAATGTGGCTGCAGGATTCATCTTTGTAATGTACATTTTGACCCCAATTTGCTATTGGCTTAATGTCTACAAGGCCAAAACCTTCCCTATATTCTCAGATGAACTCTTCACATCAAATGGACAAGAGTATAACATTTCTGCCATAATTGATTCCGATTTCCACCTTGACATTGCTGCCTATGAGAAGGAAGGTCCCCTTTATCTTAGCACCTTTTTTGCTATGACTTATGGAGTTGGTTTTGCTGCCCTCACAGCCACTATCGTTCATGTTGCCCTCTTTCATGGCAGGTACTAAGTTGCACACATAAATATGCAATGTTTTGGTTTCTGAATTTGTTTAAATTATGAGAAATTCTATGGTGCACCCGGTGTAATTTACACTGCGTACTTTAAAACCATTGGATTATAAATTTTCAATCTCATCCGTTGATAATGAATGGTTAAGATTAAAAGTTGATGATCCAATGGTCCTAAAACATCAAGTGTAATTTACACCAGGTGCACCACAGAAGCCCTTTTAAATTATTTGTTGAAATTATAACTGTAAATTTGATAAAACTTAGTTCCTTAATTGCAAATGTAGGGAGATTTGGGAGCAAAGTAAAGCAAGCTTTCAAGAGACAAAAATGGACATACACACAAAGTTGATGAGGAAATATAAGCAAGTTCCTGAATGGTGGTTTGTGTGTATTCTTCTGTGTAACATTGCAGCCACTATCTTTGCTTGTGAGTATTATAATGAGCAACTTCAACTGCCATGGTGGGGTGTCTTACTAGCTTGTGGAATTGCCATTCTATTCACTCTTCCTATAGGCATCATCACTGCAATCACAAATCAGGTAACTCCTCTTGCAATTCAGCCAAAGCAAGAATTTTTGCTATTTTTGGTTTATGAAATTAATGATTAAAATCATCAACTGAATATAAATAAGTAAAATTTAATTATTGAATCAAGAATGAGTTTTTCTTCTTTGGCAGACACCAGGGTTGAACATCATCACTGAATATGTAATTGGGTACATATATCCAGGATATCCAGTAGCTAATATGTGTTTCAAAGTGTACGGATACATAAGTATGACACAGGCCATAACTTTCCTACAAGACTTTAAACTCGGCCATTACATGAAGATTCCTCCTAGAACAATGTTCATGGCACAAGTAAGTTTAAAAACAATAATCAATTCATGAAATATCTCATCTTCCTTAAAATTCTTATTTTTAATTTTTTGTCTAAGCTCAATAACAGACTACTCTATAAGAAAAAGAAAAATGTAACTTTTTTACTCATGAACCATATGAAAATGAAATTATTTTGTTGAGCTTCTTAACATTAAAAAGAAAAGGATTATTATTAGCGGCAAGTCTAATTTATTTGTTTAACAATGGTTCAGATTGTGGGAACAATCATTGCATGTTTTACATATCTAGGAACAGCATGGTGGCTAATGGAAACAATCCCAGAAATCTGCGATACAACAGCTTCAAACAGCGTTTGGACATGCCCAAGTGACACCGTATTCTACGATGCATCAGTGATTTGGGGTCTGATTGGTCCAAGAAGAATTTTTGGAGATTTAGGAACCTATGAGGCAGTTAACTGGTTCTTCCTAGGTGGAGCAATTGCACCAGTCCTAGTATGGGTAGCAGCCAAGGCATTTCCTCAACAAGAATGGATCAAGCTTATTAACATGCCAGTACTAATAGGAGCAACAGGGATGATGCCACCAGCCACAGCAGTAAACTACACAAGTTGGATAATTTTGGGTTTTCTTTCTGGGTTTGTTGTGTATAGGTATAGGCCAGACTTATGGCAGAGATATAATTATGTTCTCTCTGGGTCATTGGATGCTGGGCTTGCTTTTATGGGGGTGCTAATTTATTTATGCTTGGGGATAGAGAATATTAGTGTTGATTGGTGGGGGAATGACCTTGATGGTTGTCCCTTAGCGACTTGCCCAACCGCTGCAGGAGTTGCTGTTGAGGGCTGCCCTGTTTTCAGCTAGCGCACTGTTTGTACATGCATGATATCTTCTTCTGTTTAGGTCCATTTTCCTGGTGAATTTTAACTTTATTTGAAATTTGGCAGAGATTTATACATTGATAGATGGATAAGCGTTTTTAACCATATAGTTTTTAATAAACTCTACTTCAATTTTATGTGCATGTAAACTTGTAAGCGGATTGGATTTATGAAATTCAGTAATTCAGTCGTAATAAACAAAACTGAAGTAGCTACAGTAATAGCTTGTACGGCGCTATATATCATTGATAGGAGGGCTTTCAAACCTTCACAGCCCCAAATCTGCAGAAACCTCAATCTTCAGCCTGCAGTTTAGAGCTTAGAGGAGCAATTTTGAGACAGAGGCAACAGAAACAAAATAATGGAGAACCAATCAGATGGCATCAACAAAAACAGCAATGATGAAACTTCGGTATCCTCCATTAAGAGCCTTAGGTCTCAGCTTGAATCTCGCATCGAAACCCAGCATGCCACCCAACTCGACCTCTGAGCCTCTCTCCAATCGATAGTCCCTAACATTGTCTCTTCTCTCGACCTCTCTCTCCAAATTGTCTCTTCCTTCAATAATAAACCTGTTACCCCTACGCCCCCTCTTCCTGCCCCAACGAAGAAACCCATCGAAATAGCTAACCCTGCAAAAGCGCCATCCAGTCCCCTCTCTGGGCTACATTCCAAGCCCTCAATTTCCAAGCTTGAGAATGGGAACGACAAGTTTAGTATTGATGACAGAGGGAGTCCGTTGTCCGTAGTTAGGGTTATGGTGGCGGAGTGCTTGCTGCAGCGGGTGCCGTTTGATCCGATAGATTTATCGACGGTGTTGAGGAAGCTGGAGAAAGACCAGAATGTCACTGCGGCGGAGAAGACGGGCCTGAGGGAGGTGGGCGGGGAGTCTGGCGCAATTCTAGCTGTGGAAATGGTTGTAAGGTCCATGGCAGAGGAGAACCGTGGGATTGAACTTGAGGAATTTGTGGTTAGTGGTAAGTCTAGAGTGATGGTGTTGAATATAGACCGCAATAGGTTAGTTAAAGAATTGCCTGAAAGTGCAAAGTTAGAATCTTCGAATTCTGGTGATATGAATCAGCATCAGAGTCAGAATAATAGTGGTAATAATGGCGGTGGTGGCATTGATGTGAACAATAATGGACTTTTTGGGATGCAGAGACTGACGCCTGCAGATATGTGGATGGACAGGGGTCCTGGTGGGGATATGTGGAATGGCTCACCGAGGGGAGGGATGGTGGGTCCGAGAGGAATGATGCAAAGATCGCCACTAGGACCAAATAATATGCCACTGTCAATGCAGCAAAAGCCAAGAACACAGGAGGATGATATGAAGGATTTGGAAGCTTTGCTCAATAAGAAGTCATTTATGGAGGTGCAGAAATCAAAGACAGGAGAGGAGCTTTTGGACCTCATACACAAGCCCACGGCGAAAGAAACTGCTGTGGCTGCTAAGGTACTTGACATTTTAATACCACTTTTTCTTTTATCCATTGTGCTTTGATATTTACTTGATTCTGTGGCTTAGCTGTTGTTTAAATCTAAGAAGCTGGCATCGATTTTTTTGCTGTCATAAGTTTTTAATGAGAACAGTATTTGATTAGAAGCATAAGCTGCCATAATGATTGACGAGTTTAATTAAAGGATGTGTTTGATTTTGCTGTTTTAACTGCTAGTAACCAGATCATTAAATAACGTTGTTAAATTATTTGTTTCAGTTTAAACCAAAGGTGGTTCTCAACTGAAGGAGTATCGTTCAGCTCTAACTAAAGAGGATTGCAGGCGTCAATCTGGTTCATTTATGGCATGTGAGAAGGTCAGTATTATTAAGGTTATAGTATCTATTTTTTTATCTTAGGATTCATTGTCTTAGAGCATCTAGCTAAAGCTCTGTAGTTATAGGCTATAAAATATAAACCATAAAGTTGCTTTAAATACAGGGAGGAATTGCCCAATTTTCCATAATGAATATAATTGTAATAATATTAACCCATATACTTCAAAAATGTCAACATTGACTTTGGAGTTTCAGCCTACTCGTGATTTCTGAGCAAGAAGACTCCTTTGCACACTGCAATTTTGGTTTTAATTAGCACAATCTTCACTTGGAAAAGAGCAGTTCTTAACAATCTGACATTTGGAAATTATTTGCTGTAACCTCCTAATTGTCCAAGTTTTTAGTTGATTATCTGTTAACTACGCTTTCCATTTTTCAATACTTTTAAGTTTTAACTCATTGTAGGTTCATTTTCGGCAAATTATTGCTCCTCATACTGATGTCAGTCAAGGGGACTGTTCTTTTCTAGACACATGCCGTCACATGAAGGTAAGGTTCTTTATTCCCTGGCTCCATTTCAATGAGTTTAACATAATGCATGGTTTAGTGGTGTACTAAGGTAGTTGTGTTGGCATCCACACACTGAGAGTGCTCTTTTGGTCCAATAGTCAAATGTTTCTTTTTTTTTTTTTTCCTCTCAAATTTTTACTGGCTCCTGAATGATATAATTGTTTTCTTTGATAGACATGCAAATATGTTCATTATGAGCTCGATCCTACTCCTGATGTGCCACCTATGATGTTGGGTTCTGGAGCTCTTGCTCCTCCCAAACCTTTAAAGCCCCATCATGCAGAATATTGTTCAGAAGTAGAACTGGGTGAACTGCAATGGATCAATTGTGATATTCGTAACTTTAAAATGGAGATTCTAGGGCAATTTGGAGTCATAATGGCTGATCCACCATGGGACATTCATATGGAATTACCTTATGGAACAATGGCTGATGATGAAATGCGCAACCTTAATGTTCCTGTCTTACAGACTGATGGTCTGATTTTCCTCTGGGTTACTGGGCATGCAATGGAGCTTGGACGTGAGTGGTATGTGTTTATCTTTGTCTCTGTGGTATTTGCTGATGTTGATGAATGATCTTATTTTATGAGTAGTAATGTTTGAAAGGCTCATATAATGAACAGTACATGCCAATGTTGGATCTTGCTCATTTGCATATCATAATTTCTCTTGCAGTTTAGAACTTTGGGGGTACAAGTTCATTGAGGAGATCATTTGGGTAAAGACTAATCAACTGCAGCAAATCATTAGAACAGGCCGGACAGGACATTGGCTCAATCATAGTAAAGAGCATTGCCTTGTCGGAATAAAGGGAAACCCAGAAGTTAATAGGAACATTGATACTGATGTCATTGTTGCTGAGGTTCGAGGGACAAGCTGTAAGCCTGATGAGGTTTGTGCATCTCCCCATGTTTTGGATATCTACCTTTTTTGTGTTACCTTCACCATTTGCTCTCCTTCAGATATTAGTGCTATTCGCATATTTTTTTAAATGTGGTGATGGCTCAATTTTCCTTAGGATTGCTATCTTACAGTTATTATAGTTATGGAGTGCTTTTGAAATAATACAACTCCAACAGACTGTTGTAAAATTAGTTAATTCGAAATAAGTTGTTGCAGATGTATCCCATGCTGGAGAGGATTTGTCCAAGGACAAGAAAGCTTGAACTGTTTGCTCGCATGCACAATACTCATGCAGGGTATGTTTTGCCAAATATAGTTATATTGGTTTAAAATTCTTCAAATGAAATTTTTATTCAGGACCACTTTAGCAATTTTGGCAAAGTGAAGTTTGTTGAGATGAAGATTATATCACTGAAATTCCTTTTCAATGCATCTTTCATTTGTTCAGGTGGATGTCTCTTGGTAATCAATTGGATGGAGTACGACTTGTTGATGAAGGCCTGCAAGCTAGATTTAAGGCTGCTTACCCAGATGTTGTGGTGCAACCTCCCTCTCCTCCACGGGCTTCTGGTATGGAAATGGATTCTACTGCTTCTCAAATGAGGAGTCCTTTTGCAGTGACAGAATCGAAGTCAACAGCAGTGCAGTTTTCATAACTTACAGCTGGGGAGACAGCCTATACTTCTGAAGAGAAGCCGATGGCCATAGACAGTAACATGGCTAGCTGAATGGATGCCTTTGATTCCCTCATTTTATCGAAGCTTCAATTGTAGCCATAATTGTTGTATGTGATTGTTCCTTTCTTCCAGTTCTTAAGGTTACGAGACTAGACACGAGGGGCATTGATCCCTGGCCATTTTGCCCAAGTTTCTTTCTATTTCTGAGAATCTTGTAGGCCAATCTCCATGCTGTACAAGATTTATCTGTTGGAACAGGCAACTTGTTTATGTAGCAGAGAATGTAAAAGTCAGCAATTGTAATTGATACATCTTTTCCAGATTTAGATTTCCATGTGACACAGTTCTGGACTACTGCTCTGCCACAATTAGTCCCTTCTGTTTTTCGCTTCTATTTTGAAGTTGCACGATCATCGATCAGGCTTAGGCAGTTGAATGCTTAATTTGGGCCCATCCAAGCGCTGTTGATCGACTTTATTCTAGTCCAAAAATGCAATCTGCCTTTAAAAACTTTATGAAGTCTTAAAATTTACTCGAGTATTCTTGATTTGCAGTGGTTTATTTCATTTTATTTTAGAAATACTTTTTTTCCCCTTAAAAAAAAAGTTTTTTGCAGCATTAAATATAAAACTGTAGTAAAAATTCATGACAGAAAATTTTGTAAAGGAAATGAAAATGAAAGTATATTTAGGATAAAATGAGCAATTAATGATCATTTTAAAGTTGTAAACAGCCAATTTTGCGCAACGAAAATTGTTGACTAATTGATACATCCACGCAATATCTCATGCTATTATAAATAAATAACCAGAAAGATTGAAAGTGGGACCTCAGAGTCTCATTCAGCAAACACAAGAAAAGGGAAGGATTTGTCGGCACAAAGCTCAGGATTTGCTGGCAAAACTTAAAACTAATGTGAAAATAATTTATCACCATTTTTATTCTTTACAATCACAGTAAACAATCCCAAAAATCAAAATTCATATATAACATGTCAAACCAAGCAATAAGCTAGAGCTTCAAAACCAATAAAATAAGTACATATGAATCAATAGAATTCCCATCTTCATCTGGGTTCTCACATAAGGCCATTGATGATTGCAGAAATGGTCGCACCGATAAGGGCATACAAAAAGATTGAAAACCCATTTTTTCTTGAAGAAGAAGAAGAAGGTGGCAAAGGGATATTGCCAAACACAGTAGGGTAAGATGGTGCAGCAGTATCAGGTAATGCACTTGGACCATACGACGGAGAATCAGCTGACCCATTTCCAGAAAGCACAGAAATGTGTAGTTTCTGCTTCTTCTCACAGTGCCTTGGATTTCCACTGGTGAAGTAGAAATGCGCATATGTTGTGATATTAAATAAAGAGTTGCCATTGTTCATGTACAAGATTGGATCTTTCAGATTGCAGGAGTTGTAGTTTTCTTCTGTGACTTGAATCACTGAATCTTGACTGGGCGGGTACAAGAACACTGCCAATGATTATGAGACGCAATATCGTTAGATCTTCAAAATGAAGAAAATCCAGAAAGAATAAAATGTAAGAAAGTAGGAAACTTACAGAGAGAATCTCCAATCTTGAGGGTGTGATATTTGGACCAAAAGGTGTAGACTTGTGGGTTGGCAGAAGTAGGAATGCCCCAAGCATCTAAATCTCCAACCTTGTACTGGTAGCAGGAAACTTGGATTTGGACCAACAATAATAACTGAAAAACATGAAGGGCCATGAATCTAGGACTTGTAAGATTGGCCATCTTTCCTGCTCTAACCCTGACTTTTCTTTCTCAAATTTAGGAAGAGCCAGGACAATGGTGAGGGCTAAGTCCTATAAATATTGGCCCGGAATATCAATAGACAGAGTGCAGAAGCAGACAAGGACAAGCTGATGATGATTTCTCCTAAATGCCCTTCTGTAAAAAAGTTAATAGTTTGAACCGTGGAGCTCATGTATCGAGAAAGTGAATGTTGGGGTGGGGGGGGGGGGGGGATATGAAAATTGCTCAAGTGAGAGATGATCTATGAGGAGAGAGTTGAGGATAGAAAAGGAAATTTCACAAAGCATAGGAAAGTCAAGTTGGAAAGAAATCAATGATAGGGTCAATAATGGCACATGGGCCAGTTGGATAGTGATCCCCCACCCCCATCTCAACTCAGTTAAAAATGAGCATGTGTACGGTTGGAAATAGGGACAAGGTTGAAAGGAGAAAGTGGGGATGCGGTTTAAATTTTCGAAAATTGGTTAATTCAAATTCGTGATCATTAAACCACGGGGGGAGAGAAGATGAGAGAACTGGCAAGATTTTCTACAATTACTTCGTTAAAGGCATCGCTAATATGGTAAACTATCACGTGCAACTCCATCTGCATTTCTTTATATATATAATCCCTCCAACATCTCATAAAAATAGGCTCACTTCATTCTTTATCTTTCTAATTTTGTTTGCAAATCGTACTTCATTTTTCTTGAAGTAAAATTGCTATATTTTTTTTTTAACATGTATGAATATAATATTTATTGTTATTAATAGATATAAACAATCGTTTTTTTAATTTAAAAAATAATTTTCTTAATATTTTTAATATATTTAAAAAATGCAAGCAAGACTTATAGTTTCAATTCTATAATAATGAAAATAAGCCTATTTATGAGTACTTATAATGGACAATCACAGCAGCATTGCTCAAGAATTGTGATATCATCATCTCAATAATGCTAATGCAATGAAATGAAACATCACTTAGGTATATACATATTTTGAGAACAAAAAGGAGAGAAAGATCCAAATAACAAAAATCTAAAAAACCTTTATCCATTAATCGTTAAGGCAAGACAGTTTCTTTCATCAATATATAAATTGAAAAAAATACACTGAAGTGCTAGTGCAACACCAAATTACAATAGCACCACTCTGCAAGATTTTAAGGCAATAACTTTCTTCACTCTATGCACCTAAATATAATTTACTTCATTTTACTATATTAACTGCATTGCCAGCATAAATTTATTTAACCCTTCTATCAAGTAGGCCTTGGCCTCCTTCTCACACAAAAAAGATAAGAGGGGGTGGGGGTAGGACTTAGCCTACACACTACTCTGTTATTGGAAAGATTGTGAAGTGAAACCAAGTTGCAGCTCCAATAGCATGTATGGAACTAAGTTGGCTGCTCACAATTTTTTCTTTTCGAAAAAAAAATCCCAGAGGTCTGTTTCCTCCAAAATCCATCAGGCATTTAATGGCTCTTCCTCCATGTCTCTCATTGCTGTCCAATCTTGTGATTCTGCACAGAGATGAGGTAATCATAAAACTGAAAAAAAAAAAAAAGTTTTTAAGAGAATTTGCATAAGGAAATTAGGAAGCTATTTTAAAAATGAAAATTCAATTGTTATGTGAATTTACATGCCATAAATTTGAGCAATGTTATCTAAACTGATAATTGTAAGGGAATCTCATATTGAAGCACCACATCAGAGAAGTGTGTTTTAATTAATTTCAGAAGCTTATTCGACTAAATTCAAGCTTAAGATGAACTTGGGAGTTCCAATATTTTTGAGTTACTTCAGGTATTTTAGATACTTAAATAAAGGCATAGATAGGTTTCCTCAAGTTTCCCTCATTTGTTTTGAGTCCAGAAATGGTACAGTGAGAAAGAGCACAGATATATGTAGCGTGGTCTCAGAATACAAGTTGTGAAAACAGGCCGGGATCTAATTGAAGTGGCCTAGTAAATCAGTGCATACAAACAACTAGTGGTCTGAGAAACTTACTTGGTTTTTGGATTTCTACAATAACCATAAGCCGCCTCTGCAGAAGAGATGCCACAAAGAGGAAAATGGAGCACATTCCAAACATGACAATAATAGGAAATGCATCAACCTTCAAGGAGAAAGAAATAAAGCTATTACAATATGTAGAATGGAGAGCAATAATAAGCATGGACCTGTAAAACACTCTTCATGTAACTTTGCCAAAAAATAGTTTTGACTCATTCTGGTATTATCCTGAATGAATATGATGATGACAGAACTATACAAGGAATAACTCACATTGTACAACACAACGCAAACAAAAATGTTGAGAGGAATGCGGAAGAAATTCATGATGGTGCTTCTAGCCTCTTCAGGAATATATTGGGACCTCATCTTCATGATAGATGGCCAGAATATACCCACACAAGCTTCAAATGTGCAGAAGCCAAGAAGCTGGACAGACCCAGAAAATGAGATTCCTCCACCTTTCACTCCAGAAGGTACTATCAAGAACTGTTCACAACCCACAGTCAAAAAAAATTTTCCACTATCAAGTTCTGCATGGTAGCAGTAAAACAGGATAAGAATGAGAATAAGAATTTGTCACATACGCCTGCTATAACAGGAAGCAGAAGTGAAGCTGCAGAGATCACAAAAACAATCTGCATATAGCTCTCAACTTTGGGGGATGAGCAAGCCATCAGTCGAGATGCTATTGAGCTTCCCAACATTGAAGCCAGCATGAATGTTGCAAAAATAAAACCATGAGGAATTTCCTCACCATTTGGGCTCAGAGCAGGAGTCCAGAGGAACACGAAGGTGTACATTGAACCTTCAAATAGGGACTGTATAGCACCCAGCAATGCAATTTTCTCATCTGAGTCCACATGGGAAAATAATGTCAACAGAAATACCCAGAAGACTGGAAAGGGAGAGGGAAAGAGGGGCTATTAAGTACATAGTATAATAATTAAAAGGGAAGTCACTTCATTTCTACCTCTTTTTTCTATGTTCTCCTAAACAAGGTGCATATCATACAATACCACTGTTTACTAAAAGGAATTTAATGGAGAAACATTACAAACAGAGCATCATCAGGATGATGTCACAATGTCACATAAAAATACCAAGAGAAATTTCAAAATGGAAATACAATTTTGAAAAGAAAAAAGAGAAATATTGTGGATAAATGTGGAATTTGACATCATAAACCCATATAATTCAGCTTAAGTGACATCCTCATCAAAGCAGAGCTCCTTTTTCATTATTAGAAGATATCTTTCACTTTAAATGACGTGCAGAGAAAAACCATTTCCTTAGTTTGATAACAAAATCAGTTGATTTATTTTGCCCAAACTGCCTTTTGAACCTGATCTTCACAGACTGAGATAAAGACCAAGATCTTGACAATGAAAAAGGACAAAGCACAAATCAATTTTCCATTTTTAATTATACTGGTATGGTCAACTGAAACTCAAATGCAGCGTCCAAATAAATTTTTATTCACGTGAATTTCATTAAGCTTCAAATCATGAAAACCAAGAATGGGGATTTACCAGAAGCAATGGCAATAGCTGCACCCTTGAATTGAGTAAGTAAATCCTTGTTTTCTGAAGGATCACCGTAATTTTCAGTCCAAGATGACAATATGATTGCCAGGCCAATTGCAAGAAAGCATGCAGCAGCATCAAATGGAGCAACAGGGCCAAGTCCCAGGGTATCTACTAGGAGATTCCCAAACAATCCGGCCATAATGGCAACCAAACCATTGCCCAGAAATATTGCTTTGGAGAATGTTACCGACAACCATTGCTGATCAAAACCCCTCTGCAAAATTGGAAGGACGTGCAAATATATATAAGACATATAGGAGATAAGTCCAAATATTGTATGTAGGATATTTTGTAAATGTTAAAAGAAGAAGGTCTTATGAGCCAGTCTAATTGCTGAAAGCAATTTATAGTCAGAGAATTCCTTCACTAAATAAATTCCATATACAAACTACATTTAAATTATCTATCATGAATTCAATCAAAATCAGGAATTAGTGAAGCCCCAAGCCCCATCAAATGATAGCATCCACCTCCTCAAAGTGAAAATGATATATTATCCCACACATTATATTATTCAGTCAAGGCATGTCTAACCCATGACTTTTAGAAACTTAATATAATATCAAACTCTACCATCAGTATAAGTTTAACATTTGACTGGTCACAAACCTTAAAGTGTTCAGCAACAAGCCAGGACTCAAAAGCTGAAAAGAGCAGAGAAGTGGCAATGCCTCCCAATACACGTCCCAACATTAAAACTTTGTACTGAGGAGAATGTTTGGTGATGCAGCTCAAAATGTAAGTTATGCAGTAAGTAATACATGCTCTCCTTCGACCCCTGAATTGAGCACATTCCATTATGAGGACTTTATAACTGATCAGTACTTAATAAGCAACAAATTAAAAGTAGATGAAAATGTGATCTTACTGCTTATCAGCGAGAGACCCAACAATTGTCCCAAACAACATCGAAGATCCAAAGCCAGCAATAAAGAGCTGACCAATCTCCCCCGTACCAAACCCATATTGACTGTATAGGTAGTACACATATGGACCCTGCAACCAATCACCAGCTGTTGACAGAAATCAATTCAATTAGTCCGCCCAAAAAAAGATGGAATACAAGTCGGAAATCAAGTAACGGATCTAGACACTTTAACTGCAAATATTTACGTTCATTTGTGTAAAAAATGGGGCTTCAGACCACCAAATCTGTAATAAAAAAAGAGATCTTGGATGGTTCATGTAAGCTTTGGGTCTTTCACTTCATCTAGACATTTGTACTAATGAACAACTTCCCAAGCCAATCTAAAATCCTTATTAATACCCAAGACCAATTGCCGCATCAGTAAGCAGCGGGGAGAATAAAAAAGGAAAAAAGATGGAAAGTTCACAACTTCAATCTATTAGGCCAATAACCCACTAATTTGATATCAAATTCAGCAAGAATGGAGCAAGGCCACATCAAGAAACAAGCAAAGAATGGCATCGGCTTGGATTTGATGACAAATGGAAGTAAAACCGATGAGAGGTACAATGAGGCAAAAGTAGTCAGATCCAAGGAGGAACATACCCATCATAAGCGAGTAAACGACGATATAGTTGTTCTTGAAGGCATTGAAAGCAGAGGAAGTGGTTATACGATCTCTGCTGGTTTTGCTGAGTTCGAGCGCTGCAACCACAGCCGCTAGGCCCCCAGATACCAAGAAGTAAAATGTCTCCATTACTTCTCTTCTCTCTCCTTGGAGATCGATCTGCAAAAGAACAAAAATAGTAGGAGCTAAATTGAGGAGGAATGGAGAGAAGAGGATGCCATTGAATCCCAAATAATCATTCCGCTTGGTGGCGTTTATAAATCAATAGGCCAAAAGGAGGAATAGAAAAAATTCCCCGGGGGATTTATAATTTTATTTTCTTTATATTACGGTATATAATTTTAATTGTATTATTATTAGAACTTTTTTCATCGATGAGTTCCTATCCAATTACAGACAGAGTTACAATTCGTACGTCGGGTTCAAAAAGGATTCAGACCCAACCAATTAGGTACATTAGATTTGCTTTGATGACAAATATTTAAGGAACGTCTAGTTTCAGAAAGGAAAAAAAATTGGTTCTCAATTAGTTAGAATTTGGTAACATGTCACAGATTTTGATATGGCAGTAAGGCTTTTACGAAGATTCAGAATCATTTTTTCTTTTTAATTATTTCTTAACATAATTGAAGATTTGAATTTGAAAATGCCCGCAGCTGTTTTATCGAAGGAAGAAGGCATAATAGCATTATCTAAATGTACCTTTCATAAATCAATGAATTTTAATTTCATTTTACTGCCAAAGGAAAAAATTAAAAAAAAAAAATCAAGGAGACCGTTTTCTTCAACTTTTGAAACTTTGCATTATAAATTTGTAATCTTTCGTATGCACAAAACCAATAACTATGTAGACAAGAAATAAATGAACAGTCCTCATTGTGAAGTGCGCAAATGTTGCAATAAAATGCCAAGGGTTTTTTTCTTTTTTTTGAACGAGTGCTTACACATCTACCAACTATGAGCCGTGAAACAAATAACCCAAGTACTGATATCAGCAGCAGCAGCAGCAAAAATTCTGCAATCTCAATCTTAATACACTAATGCTATGCGTTTTGCATTTTCTAGAGTTTCAGTGCAGCTCTTGCCATGGCTAGAGCACCCTCATAACTTTGATTTCCACCAATGAATCCGCTCATATGCACAAAAACACAACCGGGGATTCCAGATTCCCTTGAGAGCTCATCATCTCTAAGACCTCGCCATTGAGCTGGAAGTGGCTTCCGGCTTTCAAATCTATCAGGAGCTACTGCCACAGCTTGCACTCGCCAATTTTTGCTCCTGTCATCCTGCATATTAATAATTTAAGATATGAATCAAAACTCATTTGAGACAAATAACTTCTTTTTTTCTTGTTTACTACTGAGAGCTATGTTGCTTGGACACGGATATGGATACCCAAAACAGGAACATACCTAGAGGTCTAACTCCTTGTTTTTTAAAATTAAGGTTACATGGATACAGCTAAAAAATACTCAACATTAAGGTACAGGTACTGCGATACATCTATATATAAAAATTTAAATATTTTAAAACGATTATAGAACCTTGATCTTAATCGAGAATCAAGAAACATTCAAGAGGATTGTAAATTTGATACAAATTCTTCTTGATCTCCTTGAATTTTATTAATTCTTTTTTGTGTAATTTTATCTTCAATTAAATCTTCTTAAACAAAGTTTTGCTCATATTTACATAGACAACTATGTGATAAAATTCAATAGCAAGTTGCAAATATAGTGTTAGGAGAAATAAGAAATACCCACTTTTAAATTGGAGGATCTGGTACGTAGTCCATACTCATACTAATGCCATACCCGAAGGGTACATGTACTTTTTCAAAAATGAAGTGTTCAAGTAACATAGACTGAGAGACAAATGTTATACTATGAAAAAAAGTTCACTAGTGAAATGTGTTTTAAGGGATTATATAAAATTCTTTATGTTAATTTGACTGAACAGCAGGTGAGTGGCTCAAACAACATGTTGGCCTCTAGGAAATACAAATAAGCGGACTTTTGACCACTTAGTCTACTGATAGATATTTCCAAGTGCGATATCACACCATAAACACTCGGAGGGAAAAATCTTAAATGTGAATTCTACAAAGTTATGCATTAACAAATACATACCTGGTACAGAACGTATTTAATTGAAGGTTCAATCTTCAGTTCCTCCTCAAGTTCAAATAAATGAAGTTTCCACTGTATGAAGCAAAATCTAATTAGAATTTTCTGGAAAAAGTTGTGCCTCCTAAAGGATCAGCATTAGCAGCCAACCATTTACACAAAACAGGAACACATATGCCACAGTTTACTTCTTGCAGTTTTTCAAATCACATGTGCCACGTAAAAGATATAGAATATGCAGGTTCAAAGTAATTCAATTGCAGAATATGCCCTAAATAGGTGGTGATACCCGCACAAAAACATAAATTCAATATTATTGCTAGTTTCACTCGTACTGTATCTGTGAAGCACATAGAGATAGTTGCTGCTACAATAAATAAGAGAAGTCTACCAAAGTATGGACATGAGCGCAGCACACTTACAGGGCAAAATGTTGTCAATACCATAATTTCACTGCTAGGATCAATATCAAATCTAGCTGCAAGACACTCCATTACAATTGAACATGCCGGTAACCAAGACTTTGCATGATAGCGAACACTCTAAAAAAAAAACAATTAGTTAGATAATATGCAAGTATTAATGACATTATTCCTACATTTCAGACTGTAGAAAAGTATCAAAAAAGACATCCATGTATTCCAATATATATATATATGTGTGTGTGTGTGTGTGTGAAACTCACATTCAAAAACTCACTCCCAGCCAGGGCCATTGTGCATTGAAATGCCTCATTCTCCTTATCAGCTGATTGATCAGGCTCTACCCAATCCAAATTCAATCGTCCAACCCTAGAAGATAAGTGTGTATTATTCACATATCTTGGAGGTTGGTCTGTATTGTATTGATTGATGCCATTGTCAATGGCATCGATTGCCTGCCAAATGAAGGAGGATAAGGAATATTGAAATAAGAATCTGAATTGGAGATGTCTATCCAGAGAGAATGACCAATTTACTCAATGCCTGAAGATTTTTTGAAAGGCCTTATGGACATAGACTAGCGTAGCAACATTTTTTTTTTATTTTGAAAAAGTTGACCTTCATTACATAATATAAAAATATGCCAAGTCCCAATCATTAGAAGATAATCACAACCAGAATAGTTAGTACAGTTAGTATGAAAGGCAAGCTCAAAAAACATTTCTAAATACATCTATGACATCAACAATGTGTAACAAACTTAAATTAGAAGCAAACAGATATTAGCACCTCCATGAAACTTTGGTAAACAGCCAGGAATAGACGATGCACATCAGGATGCCCTTCATCAACCTGAAGCTCTTTAGCAATGATCTCCTTCCCAAAGTGCTAAGAAAGACGCAATTAACACATATTAGCTAATAATGAAGAGTACGGAAGGAAAAACATGTGAAAGTTGCCAGTTTTGCACAAGAAACTACCTTGTAAACAAGACCAGCGCTACTAAGCTTCGTATTGAATCCATGTCCAAACACCTCCTCGAACCCCTTCTGATGGTGATCATACCGGTCACGAGCTGGATCATACACACCCCCAACATCCAGAACGGCATCCAAACCCTCCAAAACCTACATTCCACCATCAAATTTAACCTACATCTCACAATAAGAGATTACAAGGAGGAAATTTGAGGACCAACTCTCCAAACAATAACAAAATCAAGCACTTAAGTCCTCAACGAATTTATTCCAGAGTTTCAGTTTTTCCTTAAAAATTTCTCAACAATAAACATTTCCACCTGCAGGTATGCTATGTTTCATTGGTAGTTTTCACAAAAAGACCCCAAAAAACATATTGTTGCAGTGAAAAAAAAGGTCGGACTTATTTGAACCTGAGGATCGCGGGTGCGGATAATGTCAGCATTGTAGAACTTGCTGGTGAGGCGAATCATGAAACAGCCAAGAGCCTCGTCGCAGTGGAAGCTACCGTTGTGGGTGCCAACGCGCTTCTGAGTTGCTTGGTAGGGGGAGCCAGTAGAGTAGGCAGGAGAAGAAAGAGTATGAGGAGAAGCCATGAGAGGGATGAAAACAGGGCGAATGAGGGTTTTGGGGAGGTTGAAGTTAGAGAAGAGCTTGTGGTTAAACCCTCTGGTTAGCGACAACATAGCCCTTGCTGAATTCTGAAAAGACAGCAACTAATGTTACAAAGCTAAAACCTTCAGGTTTTATGGGCCAAAATCAGAATTCTTTGTTGGGTTGGATCATATTTCTGGCCAGGCCCTGCCTCGATTAAAAACCCAATCTTTTATTTCAAAGGGAAGCATCTTTTCCTAAAGGAAGAAAAGGTCGTAGAAAAAATGCATAATATAATCAAACCTTCAATCTCAACCAGTTAAACAAGCATGGCCACCATTAAAAATACAACTTCTCTCTCCTATCCACACTCACAATCTCTCCTCTGGAAACCCTCAAGCATTAAATCACCAACTTACCCAAGATTGTTCCACAAAGCCATCACTTCACTGCCAAAACCTCTGCTGATAAAATGCAGTAGCAATAATTACTCACACGAGAGAGAACCTGGTAATGATTTGAAGGATGCTTTGTCAGGTATGGTGGGCAAGGAAGTAGAGGAGCTCTTGAGCAGAAAGGAGAATAAGGAATTGCTTGATGGGTTAGAGAAGGCATCTCAGAGAGTAGAGAGGGCAAAAAGAGAGCTTGCTGAGATAGAAAGACAAGAGCTTGAGGCTAAGCAATTGAGGAACTACGTTAACCAGCTTGAAAACAGAGCTTCTGAGGTCTGTTGCTTTTCCAGTAAGGCTTTCAGGTTTTTCCCCCTTTCTTTATTGAATTTATTGGAAAAAAATTCGCTATTTGTGGTTCATAGTTTGTTTACTAGTTTTTCTAGTTTCTTCCTCTTGTTTGGTTACAAAATGGACAAGGGAGATGCGGAATTCTCATTTTTCCTTTAAAGTTCAAACTTATTTCCCTCCAGTTTCCTGGAAAAGCAGTAATTGCACTATTAGGAATCAAACAAGCTGTTAATGTTGCGGTGGTAAATATTGTCTTATAGAAAGATGGCTGATATCTTATGGATGATGTATAATTTGGTCTTGCATCATGTTGTATTTTTTTATGAAAGTTGATAATTTGATATAAGGTTCTGGTCAAATTGAAGATTGCAGAATGTCAGCAGGAGATCTTAGAGGCAAGAGCCAAGGTTGAACAAGCAGAGCGCTCTCTGTCACTGAATACAGAACGAAATGGATATGGATATAAATTTGAATTTGGTTCGGGACAGGAGGGGATTAACAAAGATGAAGAGAGATTGGAGTCCATAAAGGCAGCTTCAATATCTGCAATTGTTGGCACTCTTGTTGAGCTTCCCATCTCTTTCACTCAGGCAGCCACCATTGCTGAGTTAATACTTCCTTTGGCAATCACCTTTGTTAGCTGTGCATTGTTTGGAGTAACCTTTCGATATGCAGTTCGAAGGGACATAGACAATTTTCAACTGAAGACAGGAACACCAGCAGCTTTTGGATTTGTGAAAGGTATAGTATACATTTTGATCAAGTTCAAAAGCAATGCAACCATCTAATCTTTCAACACATTAAGGATAATCCATGGCAACAAAATCCGTTTAGGATTAGCTTTTGACAGAATGAATTTGGAATTCAGGTCTTGGAATGCTGGCAGGAGGACCGCCATTGGAGCTAAATCCTGCAAGTTTTCTGTCCCATGCTTTCAATGGTGCAGTGTATGTGTCTGAGAATTTCTTAATCTTTGCTTTTGCTGCTGTTAGTTTGGATTTCTGCCTTAAGATGAGACTTTTAAGCCCTTTCCCTATTAAGAAGACAAATTCATGACAGATCTTCTCGAAGTGCCCACAGAACTTTTGAGTATAATCCTATCCGACAATGATTTCATGAATGTCAAGAAAATTGAAAGGTTAACATAATTAGCCTATCCAACTGCATATTGGTATAGGAAGGTATGGAATAGATTGTTGGCACATATAATTGTTGTACTCAATGTCTGCTGTTAGTTAAAATTTTGCCAGTCACTTGTAAGCACATTTAAAAAGGTGTGAAAAACATCATTTTAAGAGCCATTGTAGTTTACTCAAATGACAGATAGACCATGAAATTTTACATGTAGCTACTCTATGACATCAATTATGCAGCTGATTTCTATGGTTTCTTCCTTTCTTCATCATCATCATCATGCCGATAGCCGTTTGAGTGGTCAGGATGTTTTGTCGGCTTTTGAGTAAATCCCTGCTGTGCGATCTCATTTCTTAAATGTTCTTCAGCAGATGGCAGATTCCTGCATTCTTGTCTATCCTGATATCAGAAGTAAAATCCTATCAGATACAAATACAGGGACTGTAAATGTTGCAGTGAGAATGCATTGCCTTTATTGATCAATACCTCAGATGACCCTTGATAATCTTCCAAACCAATCTCTTTCCGTTTCATCATGGATGAAAGAAAATTTGATGCTTCCCTAAATAATTGAAATCCTTCGATATCTCCATTTTTAATAGTTGCTTCAAGCTGTGAACAGAAATGCACCATTAGTATAATAGATTTAAATATACGATCATCAGATGCATCCCAAATACATGCTCAAACCCATTAGCCTACAAACTCACCAGTTACCCAAAACTATTAACTCTTTTCAATCCTCAACTGCATTACAGCTTCACCATGTGCCAAAACTATAAACTTCTTTTCTAAAATCTGGCAATATATCACATTTTAGGTTTCCCTCTATGTTCAATATGCAAGCTAATGTACTTCAAATACTCAATTCTAATTTCTACATTGTGAGATCTGAACAAGTTTACTTGTTCAAACATGCAATGAAAAGTAATCTATGAATGTTGTACCTGCACATGAATAATGCCCAACACAATGCTAGCAATAGGCAGCCAGCTCTCTTCAGGGGACAGTGACATATTTGACCTATTAGTTCAGGAAAATAAGTTACACATTTAAATTCTTTTACCCTCTCATTCTCAAGCCAAGTTGGCACTTGAGGTTAAACAAGAATATAAGTTCAAAGTCATTTGACACAATCACAAAGTAATCATTCCAATAAATCAAAATATGGTTGCTGCTATCCACCCATTAGGTAAGATACCAATGCAACTATCTTTTATGGTTTTGCATTATTCTGCTCTCCTTTCTATAATATAAACTTCTCCCTTTCTTTCTCTTCCTGCAGTCCGTTAACCTATAGCAGAACCTAGGGTGTCATGGTCATTGTTCTAGCTACCATCTAATTTTACCACCTAGTGACCAAGTAAATTTAAGTCATTTAGGAAGTGATATGCCAAGGATCCTCCATTTTTGAGCTTAATATAAGTAGGTTATGTGGAAAATTTATCACCACCTTGAGTCTTATTTTCACAATATGGTGGAATCCACCAATTTAGTTCATCTGCAATTTTTCAACATATGAACATATATGCACAAAAAGCAACTAGTAGAGGAGAACTATATGTGTTAAGATAAAGATATGCAAGTGGTTAATATGCCAAAGAGCAAGCATGTTGGCTATAGCCAAAGTCTTTATGCACAGACACAGATATGCACATTATTTGCCAGTATCTGCCGCTGTTGGTGTCTATGATACTTTCTGTGGAGGCGTCTCTTGCTAGACCAATAGACTTAATTCTGTATGAAGAAGCTGAAACATTTATCGATAGTATACTTGAATTTCATATTACGAAATAGCAATACCAGCCATCATGCTTTCCAGAAATCAGAGCTAAGAACGTATTTTTCTAATAAGCAAGAGAGAACTTTTTATGAAACCAAGTACTGCATCTAAGCATCGAACAATAAAGAGGCATCAATTTATAGGACTAAAAATTAAATGCTGATCTTAGTTGCAAACACGTAATAAAATCCAATTCTAAGTCAAATGCAGCCATTGACTACAATAGAATGAAGCAGAATTGCATTTCTAATAATTTCACAACTTCGAAAATCAAACCTGACGTATGGAGTCAAGTACACCAAAGCATAGACAGCATAGCGCCGCTTCCCCGTGTCAAGCCAAGCAAATACCCAGCTCTATCAACCAATAAATACATAGCGTTCCGAACTTTGAAGAATAGAACAATAGGAAAAAAAAAGGGGGGGGCAAAACATGATTTAAGAAGAAGAGCTCACCACTCACCAGCCAATTAAAATAAGGAATGAAACTGATGATCCCCATCACAGTCAATCTGGCATCAGTGGAATCAATGCCCGAGTCCCCATCCTCCTCCGAGCTAACAGCGTTAGGCAACAGCAACGAACTTAGCATACAAGCACCAATGGCCGCCGCAAAAGGCGCATCACGGGAGAGCTCCGCCCTGCATATTCCGGTATTTTTAGATATCTTCCTCTGCAGCAGCACATGATAACAACTACTGAGAAGAGAAGGGGAAGCAAAAGCTAGGTTAAGTATCGAGTATTGAGTTTACCTTGATCGGGATTTGATTGTTATGGTGATTGAGTTTGGGCAGCGAGGTGGAGAAGTTAGGAGGCTTCAGAGAGAGCAGTTTAGAAGAAGAGAAGGTTGAACTGAAGCAGAAAACCGCCATATCTACAAGGAGATGTGATGGTTCGCTCTAACATGCGCTGCGCTCCAATCACAGCGATCAGAGACAGAGCGAGAATGTAGACTCTGGAGTTTCGCACTTTTGTTGAGAAGGGTGCACCTGCACAGGATATACGTACGGAAATTTTTTGTTAAGTAGCTATTCGTCAAGCAAAAAACAAAATTATTTTCCATTTAAAAAACTAGGTTAAAATAATTAAAATTAGGCCACTTATTGTATAATTAGTCCACATTATTACGAATTAAAAATTTTAAGAAAAATCCTAATAAATGGGTTTAAGTTATTAACAATGGCAATGAACCTCCCTCTCTTTCAGTCGTCCAAATTATTTAAATAATTTACTTGACACCCATAGGTAAAGAAAAAAGCACGTTTTTAAAATTATAAAATTATTCTAATTTGGAACAAAATAAAAAGTATATGTAGACAATTAAACAAAATTAAGAAAATAGAAACAACAATAGGCAATTAGGCCTAATAATTCTGTTACACGCAGGACAAAAATGCTGACACGATGATTCTTATTGTAAAATAGCAATTGGTTTTGGATGTCAACACACCATTCAAATCCCATATCCCCAATGTCAATATCCCTAGTGTGCACATAATATTTTTCAAAATGTTAGGAAAAAAAAATTATTAAAACAGGCACGCAAAATTAATGGACTGTCACAGACGAGCCCTTGCTTGCAGAAATTGGAAATTGTAAAATTGTACCTTGGTTTATTATCAATTTCACAAATTAAACGGCTGCAAAATTCCTTTGATTGTATAAAAATTAGAATTCGCACAATTTCTTAAATAAATATGGAACAGACACAGACAGCATATACATAATCAGGTCACTATTAACAGAATAATACACTATAATAAACATGATAAATAAAAATATATTGGTATGAGCACTCGAAGCTTTCTACTCTTGGCTTCAAAATGCAGGTGATCGAAACGTAACTTTCTGGTACTACTCCCTACAGCGCTGGAGGGAGCTTGTTTCAGCTTCGATTAGATGAACTAAACAAAGATACGACAGGTAGCTTTGTTTATTTGCCATTGAGGTGACTCGAATCTTCAAGGAAATATGTATGAAAGAGTTGTATTGAACATGACAATCGCATGCACCACCTTCGCTACATTCCATCAATTTCAACAGCCAACGCAACGATCCAGCCCAGGGAAAAAAGGATGATGAACAGTTGTCTGCGTGATATACAGCTCTTCCACCAATCTACAAGACGTTTCACTTTACAGCAACCACCACTTAGCTCTCAAGCATCCAATTCCCTCCTATCACCATTTTCTTCTGGATTAGATGTGGATTTCAGCTGCTGTTGCAACTGTAGACAGCAATGAAAATTCACAATTTATTTATAGATACGCTATGGGTAAAATATGTCCCAAGTTCGTAGACTTTTGTCCTTTTGTGATGGAGAGAATCCTATCAGGAATGAGATGTCCAAGCAACGGTCATAAACAAGGCAAGACACAGCAAAATCAATTCTCACCTGTACGTATTTCAGCCTTTCAGTATCTAATTCATCAGTTAAATTGATCATCCTGAAAAATGAGAAGGGCATTAGACGAAGTGCCATGTGAAGAGCTAAAGCAAAAGACGGGCTCATCAAATTGATCTACCTAGATAGAAGCTCAGATATTTTCATCAACAATAGTCGCTCCCTCTCAGAAATTGCTGCTTCAACCTATTGCATAAGCAGATAAGAGATGCTATTAACATCGATAAAAGATTAAGCCCTAATTGCATAAGAACAACTAGCTTTAATACAAATAAGAATATTGTTCAGATTGAAATTATTAATTCACACATCAAACCACGACCAACAAACCCCTGTCTCTCTCTAATATATGCACACACTTGCAGACACATCAATATAAGGGATAGAGAATGGGGAGGGCGCACAAACTTGCACACACATCGATACAAGGGAATGGGATAGAGAATGAGGAGGTGAAAAAGAGGGGGAAATCAGGGAGATTAAAAAAAAATCCAACAACAATTAACAAACAAAGGTGCTTACACTTCCATTATTCTCCGAACTGCGAGGAAGAGGTGGCAACTTTCCATTTTGTGCCACTGACACAAGCGTACAATAAATTTTGAGTTACTCTTTCCACAACATGTACATCAAGTAGTAAGTACCACAGAATATCAAAACTTTTACATACCATCTGCTGCTTCAGCTGGTTGTAAGCTATTCACCAAATCCATAATAATATCCTACCATCAAATGAAACATTCCAGACAATGAGAATGTCTGGCTTCAGCATTTTGCATGCTTAAAGGTAAATAAACTTTACATGGGACAAATCAGACATATTTTCTTGCGACAACCACAAGTCATTCTGCATTTACCTGTTGAATTGAGGTATGCTGAAAAAGACTCTGTAAGTGAAGCACAAGGACGGATGCAGGCACATTGCTGTTGCTAATCTCCTTTGGAGATTGACTTGTTGACTGTGGAAACAGTGAACAAGACTTTCATTAAGTAACAAACTAAATTTGTGTTATTGATATGATGACTTGCGTATAAAAAACACAAACTCTTTGCAGAGAGAGAGATATGGCTAAATTCTAAAACCCTGGGCATCTTAGTTCTCACATCTAGTACACATTCAGCATTATACACAACTAGACAACCAGGGACTGTTTTCTGTTGTTTCCAAAAACCATTCATTTTATTACAAGCTTCAAGCTTGTACGAGAATGGGGTAACAGCTTATTCAGAAGCAAGAGCTAGAGCACATGAAGATCAAGAGTTCAATGAACAAACAATTTGCTTGGCCTCGAACATCCATTCACCGGCACTAGCAGACTTTCTTAGTGGCGATCCCTAAAAATCATAAGAGAGCATGAATGAAGAAGTAGACAAAATAGAAAAACTACTTAATAATGCTGCATAAAGATATACAACCTACCTGCGAAGATCGACCTTGAACTGAACTTAATGGAATATCCTGAGACACATTATTTTAGTTAGTGACAGTTGTATATAGGACATGTCATAAGAGTTGAGCTTTACCTTTACAAGATCTAAATTTTCTGATGTCACTGAAAACCGCCCCTTGATTTGCACCAGATTGGTCTTTGACTTGTCATCCAAAGAGTCTCTATATCCTATTGTAGGAGAGGTGATTAAATAAGCCCATTGCAGAGAAACAATTTGATATTATATTGTTGGGGTATTTCTGTCATGACCTAAAGATGGCAAAAAAAAAAAAAAAGAACACAACTACAACATTACTTTTGTACCTCCTGAAGACTTTATAGGAACTGATAAACTGTTTGCGGAAGCTCGGTTTGGAAGCGTCAGTGGGCCACTAAAGCTCGGCGATTTTTGAACTTCACGAGTAATTTTCTCTGCTGTTGGTTGGTTGTCATTCTCGGACCTAATAATCCAAAAATATAAGCTTTTAATAGAATCAACTATTGAGAGAATAAAATTATTCAAAGTTGAGGCACGGAAGCAGGAAACATAGGCACGGAAGCAGGAAACATTATTCATACTCCAAAAATGTTCCCATACTAACTCCCACAAACATGTATAGTAATCTTTCAAAGTGGTAATAACCACTTTTGGAGTGAGAATAACCATCTCCTGAGTAAGCTTGAAATGGTTTGGACAGAGCAGTGTACATCAGCAAATGCTTTCTTACATAAGATCGAGTGAGTTGAAGACACAGCAGAAAAGGACACAAGAAGGAACCTTAGGATGACTTGATGGGAAAAATAAATAAAAGTAAAAAAACTTAACACCATGAAGATACAGCCTGAAACCAGGTGACTGGAGGAAATTATGATATATAAAAACAATACTGACTAGTTTGGGATTAAGGCTTAATTGAGCTCAGTTTTAAAACCCAAAAGCAATATAAAAATATTATTTAAGTTGGTAGTTCGAGTGCGTGATGCAGCCATTGTGCACAGAACATCTTTAAAAATTGAAACAAATCCCAACAGCAACAATCAGTTCAGCGATCTATGAGCATAACTACAGTGATATTACAAAATAAAAAATGAGGTAACACAAACCTTTCTGAATACCTTCCCCTATCTGACAAAGAGTGGCCAAGCAACGCACCAGGCACAATTGGCCTACTTTGTGTTTGCCGGCTTTTCACTGTTTTAGCCTTGGCTTGTGACATGTCCTTTTCTGAGGTTGACGCTTTTTCCTCATTGTTTGCACCACTTCTATTCCAACTTATTTTCTCTATATAGACAGATTCTGTTGAGTCAATTGTTTCCAGAAGCTTGCCCTTTTTGTGCAAGCTCTCATCCTGTAACAAATCATCTTCATCTTTCTGTGATCTATACTCAACTTCTTGTATTTGACTATTTGAATTCAATTTCACAGAATTGGATTGAGCATCAGAGATAGCCTGTCAGTAATAAACAAGAAACTCATATTGCTAAGGGTCTTTAATGTGATAGTAGCAAAATATATCGCATACAAGGAAAATTATTGAAAACATGTTGAAGTAAAAATTAGCAACCTTAGTACTGCCGATTTGCTTCACACTTTCATCTTCTTCCCTTGTCTCAGGAATATCATCATCTCTCACCTAAAAGTAGCTCGAAAAGAACTGGCTCAGATTTATAATTGAATAACCAACAAGAAACTATTATTAAAGAAAACTGTCTTGAAATAACTACATCATCATGATAGCTCACTTACAAGAGAAGCTTGAGCTTTTAAATCCTCAATATCAAAGTTCCAAGCACTAACTCCTCGCTGGTACTCACTCTGATGATGGTAAGACAAATACCATTACCAAGAAATCAGACTGGTATAATATCATGTACAAAAAATAAAAAATTTAAAACACCTGACACTCAATGCCACCAGTCCTAATTTATATATGCAGTTCCTTAGTGCTTGAAACAGAAAGCAGATACAATTAAAATTTGAATGACAAGACTTCAAATAAGAGATCGGTATTGTTAGTATTGGCATAATTATTGTGAAAGACAAGTAAGATTGAGTGGTGTATGCAATACAAGTCAAGAAGCACATTCTGATAAAGAAAGTGAGAGTTCATATGGCAGTCAAAAAGGACATGACATTAAAATCAGTCCCATCTGCTGATAATGAAAGCAGCTTCATTGCCTCAAATCCTTCTACACCTTCATTTTATTTTGAGAGCATCCATAGTTAGAAAACAAGCAACGACATTCAAACACCAAGTGTGTCTTCTAATCAAATTACTTCTAAAATATATCAGAAACGTTCCAGAGTTCTCCATATGAAGTTGCATAAGGAGCACAACCTAGGAAACAACGTCAATCAAGATTAGGAGATAATGTACTTTCACAAGGATCAATATATAATATTCTCATAAATGATGGCCAATCATTAGAAGATAATATCACATATTAGAGAAAATGCTTTGAAGTATAAAACTATAACCAAAAGTTGCAATTGAAGGTTATATCCAGTGAATAACAGCACAGATAAAAAAAATAAGCAGACATCAAGTCACCTAAAGGTACATCAAATTAACATCAAACGGGAATGATTTTGTGAGATTTCTAACCTGTGACAAGGCCTCTTGTTCTGCTGAAGGCATTTTCTTTAGAGCTAGTTGTGCAGCATCTTTAAGCTGCAGCATTTTAGTAAAGCCTGTCAAGCAACCCCACTGTGAGAGAGAGAGAAGGGCTCATAGAACAATGACAACAAACCTGAAGGGCTTTCACCCGATTCCAAAGTGGGGGCAAGTCAGCAAATAACTTCTTCACAGAAAGCCCTGGAAGCTTTACATGCTTAAAAAAGGAGTGCTTCAACAACTTCTCAGCTGTTGGCCTCTTTGTTTGATCTTTCACCAGGCACATAGCAACCATTTCTTTAAAAGACTGATCACAACTGGAAATCCTCTAATAAGAATCTTAATAAATATCTAGAAGTGTTGCTTATCAATCAAACAAGTTATGGTATAAATGGTGCACCAATTTATTTTATACATTCAGACAAGTGCAGAATGTATAGAACTACGACAATCTAGCTAGAAAGGATTCCAGTACCTTAGAGAACTTTTTATCACAATCATCATCAAGTCCAGGAGGAGCATTTTGTATGGTCATCAAAAGAACCTGCCAAAGGAAAAAAGACAATTCCCCCAAGTTCAAGCAGCATACTATCAAATCTTTCTTTTTTGGAATACAAATAAATGGAAATACCTTCATTGGCGGGTACTTTGAGAAAGGAGCATGACCATGTGCCAGCTCTAATGCAGTTATACCAAATGACCAAATATCAGCCCTGTAAAAGAAAAACCAAAGAGACAAACCAAGCAATAAGCCAATATAATTTGTCAATATATTTTGTAATTCCATCTATGAAACAGAACAATTATAAGTTGTAATCAGTTTCTTTTAACAACCAATAAAATAAAATCAGCCAAAGTGTTGAAATATACATGCTAAGATAAACAGAAGCAATAGCAGTGATGTATAAAACTTCTTCATGTAAGCATTATAGCATTTGCAAAACAATTTAACAAATTCGAGCACAGTATCAAATGCATATATGCACATAAATAGAAATAGTGGATGGCAAACTGCTAGTCAAGTGACCAAAAGAAGTTATGCAGAATCTTAGGCACATCAACAAATGTTGAGATGCTTAAATTAATGACTCAACTGGCAGCTCTGATGTTTATATCAAGATAGATTTTGAGGCAAGGATAAGGAAACTCATAAATGAACCATCACCAACCAAAGACTAAAAGATAGGAACCTAGAAACTGCCATTCCACATTCTCAATGGAGAAGCATATATTTGAAACCTAACAATTTACTACACTGAAGGAAACTCTTAACTTCACAAAGTATGTTTTAAACTGTAAAGCTCACTTGGAATCATATCCGCTTCCAGGCTGCAAAACCTCTGGTGCCATCCTGCAATTCAGAAGCCAATATCCAAAATCAGAACTTTTTTTTTTCTTTTCATTTCTGAAAATGATGAGAAAATTTCTGCCAAAGTACATCATCATAGTAAAACTGCTGTTAATTGAATTTTCATACATACCAACATGGAGTCCCCACAAAAGTATTTCTAGCACGTTGTCTATCACCTGTATCAAACATGCAAGCTGAAACACCAAAGTCAGCAAGCTTTACAACCCCATTGCTATTCAGTAATATGTTTCCTGCCTGTCAGCAAAATTGGAACAACAATAAAAGTTAATAGCCAATCGGCAGCATAAGGCTGAAAAAGGATAAATGAAAATAAGCAATTCAATAACATAGAGTGCAAACTTAATGGCCAACAGACCTTAACATCCCGATGTATATGTCCTTGCCAATGTAGGTACTCCAAAGCCTTGAGAGTTTCTTTAAGAATGGAACCAATAGCAGCCTCTTCAAACCCAGCTGGATATGCAATCTTCATGAGATGCAAACAAGAACCCTCATCCATGAATGGCATCACCACCCAAAGATTTCGGTCAACAACAAATGAACAATATGCCCTAATAACATTTGGATGGTCTATCAAACTCATCGTTTGAGCTTCCTTTCGTATATCATCCTGTAAAAGAACATAAACATTATATGTTAAGCAAATCCAAGAATCACCAATATGGATATATGCAAAAAGACACATCAAGGTGATAAAAACATTTTCAAGTAATTTATGCAAACAGTCATTATGAGAAAGTATCTTGCTCAAAAATCTAAAAATTCACAATGTATGACCTTTCACGCAATTTTAAAGCAATAAAATTAATTATGGGACAGAGGTTCACATGCATACATATAATAAATAATTGTGTTTCTTCTATATACTGAGAAAGTTTTATAATAATGCAACTCTTTTGTGCTACTTTTTTTCTGGTGTGGACTATAAGCCTCTAATCCCAGCCTATGTGGCCACAAAAAAATGTGAAATAAATGATTACTTGAAAGCATTGATCTCTTTATCCAATCTCTCTTTGGATTAAAGAAACAAAATAGGAGTTTCTAGTTATGTGTTTCAAAAACAGGTCAGGTTTTGATAAATGAGGCAGGTCTTGGAAAAGAGAGTCAACTTTCAAAAAGACACAAAGGCTTAAAAACATAGTTATTATGCACCTCTACTTGATCCCTCAATAACACATGATAGAGGTAGTATCTATCCTCTTAACAGCTGACACGCTATTCTCAGCTGTTGTATGAGAAAATAAAGATGAACATAGCAAAAAAGCATAGGCAGGACATAATGATATGAGGCCAGAATAAAGAAATGTAAGAAAAAATGTTTCCAATAAGCGTAGCAAAGAATAATAAAAAAATTACTGATGAAAATGTCATATTTAAAATTTTGGTTCCCTCCTATACTCCTAGTTGAGTCTCTTTAAAACTATGGAAATTGTGACCATTCATCATAGGCAGACATACAATCTTCATTTTGGATAGATACACAGCCTTCTCTGAAAACCTTGATCTTGTCCAATTATAGTCCAGTTCATTCTCAAGCTTATAATTGGTATTTGATAAAATTGATGTATGTTCCTACAATTCTTTTCTGGGTCACAAATCTGCCAGAGAAGTTATAATGCTAACAATGCTGACTTCCCTTCATCAATGTATAACTAGAATTCAAGATAAAAAACGAAGTTAACAATCCTCAAACATAGTACTTGGAGTCTTTACTGTATAGAAAAAGGTAATGGATCCATCTCGATCTTTGAAAACCAAAGCACTGCAAAATTTTCAGGTCGATTATGGTTGTCAATATTATTTGTGCTTTTTTACCTAGAAATATTTATCTATATACATAAAGTACATGCACAAAAACCTATTCCATATATTATATTTAGTCACACATAAAAAACTTAATCCAAATAATAATTTTGTCAAACACGATAATTTAGTCCTAATTTATTCCATATTTAACTGAAATTTGCAGTTCTGAGTCCATTAGGTTTAGAAATTGCATCCATAGGCTACTCCATTTGGAGATAAGTCCAATCATAAAAGAGTCCCAATCAGCCTACCGCACTTTAGACTCTTCAATAGCTAGATTAAGCTATGAGTATGCATTTATTAACCACACGTATTCTACACCATCAAAACGCCAAAAGTTAGGCCTCAGAAAGCACAAAATCATTTTAACTCTGAATTCATAAGGACACGATTAAATAAACGAAATTCTCAGCACAACTTAATTCTGACTGCAGTAATTCCAGTACTGGAATCAGCTATATAAGACGAACTGAAACTAGTCAAATCCAACTATAAACTTGCACACACAGTACGTAAATCGAATCGAATATTGGTTCTAGTCCAATCCAAAGCTCAGTCACGATATAATCTCAAAACAAAGTAATTCCAAACAAACTAAACTCAAATAGAATTTAAACAGTTAGTCAAAATAGGAAAGAACAAGTCAAAAACAAAAATCACTAACCAGGTTGCTATTGCATCGATCGAGGTCCAGGCATTTAACGGCGACGATTTCGTTTGAAGGAATACAGATCGCTCTATACACAGTTGCGCTAGGGCCATAACCAACCTCCTCTAGAAGCTTATAATCATTAGAATTGGCGGAGTAAGTCTTCTTACCACCCCCCATCCTCCACATACCCCTAACAGAACTCTGAAAACCACCAAGCACCACCGGGAAACTGCTTTCCAGCAATCCAGAAACCACTAGGAGTTTATTGGAGTGGATGGAGTTTATGGAATGTTCAGAACATCTGCGTGCTTTTCAGGGTAACTTTTTTTTTTTTTGGGTTAGTTTTCCTCCGTTGACTGCCTTGAATTTAAAAAGAAAACACTGATATTACAGACTCTGGATGATGACGTGGAGCGGTGATTGGGATACCCGACGATGACACGTGGACAATCTCTAATATGAGAGAAGTTGGATCTGCTGATTTTGGTTGGTCTTTGACAAGTGATTTTTTTTTTTTCATAAAAAGTTAATTTTGCTAAGGGATAGCAGGTTGCTAATTGTCAAATTTTGCTAAGTAATAAACAATTTATAAGATTTTATTACTATTTTTTCTTTCACACTTTTTACTACTTTAAATTTTGGAAATTTTTTGCCTTAACCTAATAATAAATTTTCATATTAAATAGAAAAATATTTTTTTAATTTGTTGAGAGAACAAAGACTAATATTATAAAATTTTCTCAAACAGATGCTTTGGAAACAAAGTAGCCAACGCAGAATCACATGACCCAAATACTCACATCCATAGCCCATCTCTCTCCTTCCAAATCCATCTCCGGCCCACAAACTGCTTCCGAATTTTCCCTTTTTTTTTTTTTGTTTGGCAAAGTATAGGTAAACAATGAGGTTTCAGCAATCCACATGTTAGATATCTGCTAGTAAGTAAAGCGAGCAGTCTTCTTCTACCGTTAGGACAGAAAATTTTTCTTCTTTTTTTTGTTGAAAGGTACTAGGACAGAAAATCTTGGAGTTCGACAGAGACGAGCAAGAGAAAGAAAGAAATAATTGCACGTTAGAATGGTTGGAGTTTCGGTTGCTGGGTTGCTGGATTGGAACTCGGGAGTAATTTGGGTTTAACGGATTTTGGGCTTTTTTTCCTTGAAAATTTTTTTAAAAATGCCACAATCTTTTAAAATATTACAACAATACGGTCACTTAAAATTTTTTTTTAAAACTATTAAAAGCATTCAAAAAATATTATAAAATACATACATTCGAAAATTAGCTAAAAATTTAAATAATAAAAATTTTGTGAAAGTACTTTGAGTATATCTCGAGAATATCTAAAAAAAATTTTAAAAATTCATTGGAAATATCTCGAAATTTTTTTGAAAAAACTGTTGGAAAAATTGTGATTATGAGCCATTTTGAGAGGATTATTCGGGTGGGTCCCACAACTCAATTTTGGAAAAAAGACCTGGATATATGTTCCTTGGCATGAGGACAATGAATTAATGTATTCATATGTTCAAAATGGAAAATATGTGAATAGAAATTAAAATTCAAAATAAGCTCCTTAGTAAGAAGATTTAAAGGTGAAAAATGAGTAAGAGTTTGTCCCATATCACTAAGAATTGAAGTTGAACTTGTGTTTATATATTAAAATGTATTCTTATATGGGTAAGAAAAGTAAAATGAAAGGCTCTCTCTCGTGCGCTCAAGCGCTGAGGGGGTGCAAATCCATGGGCCGAGATGACCCAATGCGTGGGTGCGCGATCTGCGTACACGAATGTCGGCCCAAAATCTCGTGGTTCTGAACATGCCCACTTTTTACAAATTATTATTTTTTATTTCTGGAAAATTTGGCAACACTCCTTTGTGGATCCACATAGCTAGGCCACTGACACGGGCGTGTGGATCCACACAGTCATGTTGTTGTATCCGCAGGGTGAGCAAGGCAGATCCAGGATTCTGCTCCAGAATAGACTTTTGAGCTTCATGTCTTTTGGAATGACAATTTATGATGTTTCAAAGATTAATTTCACTATTATTTGAAAGTTACAAAAGCATTATTGACAGCTTTTAAAGGAAATTAATCACAATTAATCTCATATCTCCTCCATCTAGTATAAATAGGTAGTTTAACCTTGAATTTTGAAGTGTTGATGAAAAGTATACTTTGATTGTTCTTGAAGTGTTTCTTTCTTTCTTCTTCTCCTTCTTCTTCTTCTTCTTAAGTGATAGAGGGTGTGACAAGTTAAAAATTCGCTGTAAGTAGGTGTTGTGTGTTCAACAACTACTTGAAATATGTTGTATCCTAGGAGACAAACGCTGGTTATCCTAAATAGCTGTGTAGGAAGCGAATTTATCTTAAGGAAACTGTGTGCTACACAGGTTTCAGATTAGTTTTTCATTTTCTACTGTTTTTGAATATTGAATTAACAATTTTTCTATTTTCTTGTATTTTATTTTCTTGTAACAAAAATATTGGTTGAATTGCCCATATTTAAAAAAAGAAAAATAGATGGTTAATTGTAAGTCAATAATTATTAAACTCGGAAAATTATGAGTACGACAAATTTATAACCAAAGACTATAGCAAAACTTTTCAGTATGGTTGATTTTGCAAAAGTCGTCAGTATTGAGGAGGGTAACTCCTTCGATGAAATTGTAAAAAATTGTTGGACGAATTTCGGAAAATGTCTCCGAGGCAAACGAGTTGCTTCAAATAATAATTGCAGCAAAATTCAAGAATCGTATTATAAGAGAAGCCATGGAAAACAAGAAAACAGTAGCCATTACTGCCCGACTCGCAGCTTTTATACCTAAAGAACAACACAATCGACGAAGAAATTCCAACAAACCTAAGGAGCTGAGCCTCAGCTACTACGTGGAGGAAATGATGGAATGGTCTATGCAAGATTGGAAAGGGAAATGAGATTAGAGAAGGAAGGAGAGAAAAATAAAATAAAATAAAATTGAAAAAGAAGATAAAAAATAAAAATAAAAGTGACAATAATTTAAAAGAAAGAAAAAAATTAGATAATTGATGTAAAATCTTATTTTTTTTCTTTTGCGTCCCCAATCATATACATTTTGTTATCATTGTGATAAATTCATCAACAATTAATTAATTTATATAATTTTGTAACATATAGTTAACTTGACATCCCCAAAAGAATATACTAATATACACAAGAAGTT
The DNA here is from genome assembly GCA_949630135.1 of Balakata baccata. Classification (NCBI taxonomy): domain Eukaryota; kingdom Viridiplantae; phylum Streptophyta; class Magnoliopsida; order Malpighiales; family Euphorbiaceae; genus Balakata; species Balakata baccata. The sequence continues at coordinate 1,502 of CATIWF010105304.1, read as the reverse complement.
ATCTTTACATGCAGTGGTGATACTTTTGAGTAGGGAAGAGAGGTGGCGAACCGTAAGACCCAACCTAAGTAATAATATATGATTTAAAGGAAATGCGTGGAAGGCCACACTCCTTCGCAAATCATAAAAAGGCTGAGTGCTATGATAATTATCATCTTCGCAAAATTATTTATGCCTTTATTCTTCAATCACTTTTTTCTTTTTTATATGTGCCATTAATTTAGTAGGCCGTCTATTTTTTGTTTTCATAAATATAAAGGACCACTAAATTTTTTTGCCCATATGTATGTACAAGGTTGAAAATTCAGGCATTGCACATAAATGAAAAACAAGTGGAGACTAAAGTCCAAAAGCGGATAGAGATGTAGTCTTTTCTTCTAAACCAAAGAATGTGCAAAATTTTGGACAGAAATTAATAGGACAAATTCTTTCGGAAAAATCAAAGTCAAATCATCATGTAATATAATTAATATAAGACGGATTACGTGGTACATCCGATGTAAATTACACTTGATACTTTCGCATCATCAACTTTTAATCTTAATCATTCATTATCAACGAATTAGATTAAAAGATTATAATCCAATAGTTTTAAGGTACCCAGTGTAAATTACACCGGATGTAGAATTACTCTTAACATAAAAATTACAAGTAAATGTGTGTGAACATAACAATTCTAGAATTGGGCAGCTGCATGTGTGTCTGACTTTGAATCTTGTTTTAGCTGTTTACATCTGCTTTCCTATAATTGAGAATCTTAAGACCCCACTCTTTAATCAATTGCTTTGATTTGGCTGAATAGATAATTTAGATACTTTGTACTTGGTGGACAAAATTAAACATTTCGAAATCTTAATTTACAATGAAAACAACTTAATAGAAATTCAATAATTATGACAAAGATGAATAGGATGATAATGCCGATGATATTGTCACCAAATCAAGTAATTAAATTGCTAACAATATAATGTTTAAGAGAAATGTCAGATTGAAAATAGCAATTACATTGTTTATATCGAATTTAATCTAATTTAGTAAGTATATTATCTTATAAAATTTTATTGTTAAAATAATAGAGTAATATTTCCTGGGGCAAAAATAATAGATCCATATATATCTCTTTTTAAAAAAAATAGTGGAGTCCAATAATTGGGATATTTCTTAATTAAGGGTAAATAAAAATACTAATTACAATTTTGGTGTTTTTTTACCGAAATTTATAGATTTAAGGTGGTTTCGAAATTATTTCTACGTTTATGGTGCAGTGCGCCAGTTGGACCGGCGAGCGTGGAGGAGCGGCGCGAGTGGGTGCCACGTGGCAGCGTGCGCCACTTGAAGTGGCGCACGCAGGCGCGCGCCAACTTCATTTTATTAATTATTTAAAAAAATTAATTTTTTAAGTAAAACTTAATAAAAATTAAGTAAATTAAATTTATAAATATTAAATTAAAGTATTTAGAATTGAAAAATACATAAAGTAATAATAATTAAGTTAAAAAAAT
>CATIWF010105290.1:0-25573 GCA_949630135.1 Balakata baccata | reverse complement strand
GATCTTAAACCTGAAAATATCCTGTTGGATGCTGATGGCCATGTAATCTTCTTTCCGTCTCTCACTCACATGCATGCTCATTCAGAGCAAGGCACACCAAAAACACTGTAGAAGGAAACTTACATAAGGGATTATGACATTGCATTCATTGTTTGTAGGTAATGTTGACTGATTTTGGCCTGGCAAAGCAATTCGATGAAAATACAAAATCAAACTCAATGTGTGGAACAGTTGAATATATGGCACCTGAAATAGTTCTTGGAAGAGGCCATGATAAGGCTGCAGATTGGTGGAGTGTAGGGATTTTATTGTATGAGATGCTCACCGGAAAGGTTGGCTTTTTCTCCAATAATTTAATCTCTATGCAATACTTTGTAAATTATTGTTTTCTTTTTATGATTTCTACTCGGCTTATTATTTGAATGCTTGCTCAAATTTTGAGCACATTTATGTTTATGGTTGCATGGAAGGTGAGTTTTCACATTTATCTGGAGCCTATATCCCTATGGCTTGGAGTCTGGCCTGGGGGAATTTATGGGTGATCAATTTAATCTAGATGCTTTTAAATGTTTGCTTGTTGTCCAACTATATTGACAAATTTGTGATTGATGACATTGAAATGCATATGAAATCATATTGACAGCTTTAAATACTAGCTTGATCTATTGCTCACTAATATATTTGAGCTGAATTAAATTTCTGATTTACACATGCTTGTGTGCATTAGCATCATACAGATCAACATGTTATGTAACGATTTACTCGTTATATTTGCTGTGCTGCTGCAGCGTCCTTTTATTGGTGGGAAGAGAGATAAAATTCAACAGAAGATAGTTAAGGATAAGATCAAGCTACCGGCTTTTTTGTCTACTGAAGCACTCTTGTTGAAAGGATTAAGTGTCCATAACTCGAACTTCTGTTATTTATATTCTCAAAAACTGATGTTGTTGAAAGGTGTTGTTCATAACTTCAAATTTCTGTTACTTGTATTCTCGAAAACTGAGTTGTTCTGGCTCTAAAAATGAATTTGTGGTGTTGTGAAAGTTCACCTGTCCAGGTCAAGATATTTCTCCCACCCAATTCTTTAGGTGGGATCCAACTGATAATTTCAGTCTTCCACTGCAGTTAGTTTTAAGAATTGCGGTGGTATTTTGGGAAGGGTGTTAGAAGACTAGTTAGCCTGGTGATGGAATGAAAAACTAAAAGAAATTCTGCGTTTTTACTGTTTTGGATTTAGCTTCTACAAAAGGATGCTAGCAAGCGCCTTGGAAGTGGACCTACAGGAAGTGAGGAAATTAAGCGCCTCAAGTGGTTGAAGCCAATCAACTGGAAGAGACTAGAGGCGAGGGAAATCCATCCAAGTTTTCGTCCAGAGGTAGCCGGGAAGCACTGCATTGCAAATTTTGAGAAGCGATGGACTGAAATGCCAGTGTCAGATTCTCCTGCTGCCAGCCCCAAGAGTAATGTCAACCCCTTTGTTAACTTCACTTATGTAAGGCCTGCGGCCTCTTTCCTTCAAAAGAATAGTCCTGTATACTAGTATTCGATAGTTATCTTCTCAGGCAGGAAGTTCAAGTGTGAGTTTGAAATGTTTTATTGAAGAACTATTCGGTTTTATTGCCCTCCTATTGTTACCAGCAACGGGTTGCCCATTGGAGAAAAAGCCATTTATCTTGTTGAATTATACTGTCATTATGTTCCCTTAATTATAGCGTCTTTTCCTCTCTTCTTCTTCTATTATTATTATTATTATTATTATTATTATTATTATTATTACAACTTGTATGATATGTGGAACCCACAACCACAAGGCTAATCCCTAATGGGTAAGCCCACAACTATTTTACTCGAGGGAAAAAAAAGGGAATGCAATCGAACAATTCTTATTTTTTGGGGGCTCATTATCAGATTGTAAGAAAGAGTACTTGGAGGATGGGGTTGAATCTTTGTCCACGTATTTCCTTCTCAGTGGATAAATGGAAAATGGCATGTGGCAAGAAATTAGCCTATGCTGACACTTAAATTGAATTTCTTGATGAACCCGACTGAGCTTGCAACCTGAGAGCTCCCGTCCCTTTTGAAGTAGTACCATGGCTTCTCTACTTCCTCCTACTGCAGCTGGAATTCAACAGTATCCTCGCATCATTTGCTTCTCCGCTTTCAAGCCCAATTCCACTTTCCGCCATAATCTACATTCTTGCACGATCCGTTTGAAAGATAACCCAGGAAGGTGCAAGGCATATTTTGACAACATTCCTCATAATTTATTAGAGAACACACTTAATTTGGAGAAATTTCCGATCTTACAATCTGGGTCGATGCAATTCCAGAGAGTTACTGAGGAATTGTCAGAGTTCCAGAAATGGGGATTATTGGTTTTTGCTGGGCTGGCATGGATTTACTTAACTGCAAGACCTGGTGTTCTTATAGGTGCCATTGATGCGTACCTTCTGTCTCCTCTGCAGCTGGGTTTGGCAAGTTTGAGTGGAAGGCGGAGCTTGAAGAGTACTGATTTTGTGATTCAGAATAAATTAGGAGAAGGGTCATTCGGTGTTGTTTATTCTGGCTTGTTTGCTCCAAAGAATGGAGCTGACGAAGAGAAGTTGTTGAAGAAAGGAAGAGGAAAAGCATTGGAGTTGGATGGGAGATACGAAGAAAAGGTTATTCTTAAGAAGGTAATTCGTAACCATCATTCTTTCTTTCTTTCTAAAACCCTTTTACCTACTTCTTTCTTTTCTTTTTCTCTTGGCATTGTTTCTCACAAGATTCTAGGAATTTCATTCCTTAATCAAAGGATGAGTTTTAATCTTGTGATAAGTTAACCTGAACTAATGGAAGTTTGATTCAATGGGAAAACGCAGGTGAAGATTGGAATCCAAGGAGCTCAAGAATTTGGTGAAGTTGAGGAGTGGTTTAATTATAGAATGTCTAGAACAGCACCTGAAACATGCGCCCAGTTCCTTGGGAGTTTTGTTGCTGACAGAACAGATAGACAATCTGCACAGGGTGTAAAGTGGCTCGTTTGGAAATTTGAGGTATTAAACCAATTGGAATTTCCCAATCTTTTGGAATCAACTAATTAAAAGCATTTTCTTAATCTTCTATCTGTTCTGTATGCTGGATTTTGAATGATAAGTTAGCATGGAGGATATAAGCTAATTGCCTTCTGCAACTTCAATGACTGAATTTATTCCCATTATTGTACACAAAAATGATTAGAGAACACTCGAACAGCTTTGCCCCATGTACTAATTTTGGGTATATCCATGTGACAGGGAGATCGAAATCTTGCTGATTACATGAAAGATCGTAACTTCCCTTTTAATTTGGAGTCTGTCATGTTTGGACGTGTCCTGCAAGGAGTAGATTCTGTTAAACGAAATGCTTTGATTATCAAGCAAATAATGCGCCAGATTATTACTTCTCTTAAAAAGATCCATGATACAGGAATTGTTCACCGGGATGTAAAGCCAGCCAACTTAGTGGTTACAAGGAAGGGGCAGGTCAAGCTCATAGATTTTGGGGCAGCCACTGACCTTCGAATTGGCAAGAACTATGTTCCGAACCTTACTCTGCTTGATCCTGATTATTGTCCGCCTGAGCTCTATGTACTTCCAGAGGAGACACCAAGTCCTCCACCAGAGCCAATTGCTGCCTTACTTTCTCCAATTCTTTGGCAGGTACTATATCTCTTTTCTTTGTGTTAAAGCAAATGAATCCAGATTTTACTGCTTTTTGTTGTTATATAGGAATCCAAAAAAATATGCAATTAGCTAGTTGAACAATAAGATGGACTGAATAGGGTCTGATCATTTTAGTGTTGGTTCATGAAGCACAATGCATATGTTCTTCTTAGTGCTTAAATGGAATTTGCAATTTCTGTTACAGCTGAACAGCCCTGATCTATTTGACATGTACTCTGCTGGAATTGTACTTTTACAAATGGCAATACCAATCTTAAGGTCCACTGGAGGCTTAAAGAATTTCAATGCAGAAATAAAAATGGTTGGATATGACTTGAATAGATGGAGAAAGAACACTCGATTAAGGCCTGACTTAACAATTCTTGACCTTGACTCGGGTAGAGGGTGGGATTTAGCTACAAAGTTGATCTCAGAGAGGGGTAACCTTTTGAGCGGCCGTTTATCGGCTGCTGCTGCTCTGAGGCATCCTTATTTCTTGTTGGGTGGTGACCAGGCAGCTGCAGTGCTTTCAAAGTTCAGCTTAACCAAATAGTCACCTGTAATTGGAAATGTCAGTGCATATTCTGCCCCCCTCTAATTTAACATTTTCAGTTTCTTTTTTTGCTTGGATACATTTTTGCTTTGCATTGGTAATTCCTACAGGATTGTAAATCAGGCCCATTGTATACTCTACTGAGGCATCCTATTGGTGTAGCCCTGAAATGTAAGCCTTGCACTAAACTGGAAATCCGTTTATCTTCATTCCACCTTTTCTTCTGATTTTGATTGACAGAATTTTTTTTTTTTTGGGGGTCCATCTGCAGCCATTAGCATTATCCAATGTCCATCTTGTTTTCAAATTGTACCTTCCAAGCCCAAGAAAAATTCGGCTTAATAGTTTTGCTGCTATTTTCATTGTCCAGACCTTTTGATCAGTCTAAAAGGAAGCCTTCCCTTCATTGCAAAGATAGGAATTTTCTTAGAAGATTCAAGATATGAGCTGTTGCATGCTACTTGATTGAATGATGAGCATGTGCAACATGGCACGCCATTGTGAAGCGCTGTACAAGCATTGCTGTTGCTGCAGCTCATGGTTTAGGTTCTTGATAGCTTGTTCTCTGCAGAGAGCTCTGACGTATTGCGGGTCATATGCCTTTTGAAAACAATTGAGAATGAGCAATTTTGATTTTTTTTTTTCATCTGTTTAAGCTACGCAAAGGGACATAGCCTTACAATATTGTTCAAGAGATGAAAATCTACGTTATACTCTTTTGTTGATCTACCATACCTTGCTTGAATAACAAGATCAATTGATTTTAATATAATATATCTTATTGTTTATTAACAAGTCTATATTCTTTAGAGGTTCTTTTTACTTAGATTATGTGAATGTCGAATGTAGCATCTCGTGTGCCACGTATAAAAAAATATTGAAGATGCCAATTCCTTGATCTGCAATTCTAGTGGCAAAGAAGGCTTGTAACATCAAAAGCTGACAATCCCTTGACCTGCTATTATAGCAGCTGAGAATTATAATAAAATGGAAAATTTTATCTATTTAAAGAACCTTGATTTATACTGATATTTGGTTTGCCTGACCAACAGATGATTGGCATTGAATAATGCCGTACATTTTTTAAGAAGAGAAAGGCAGTAGAGTTAAAAATAGTAAATCGAGAAAACTAAACTATCAATAGATTGTTAAAGAAAATTCATCAAATACTTGCAGTACTGACATGAAAAAAAGGGTACACGTTTCTCTTTCACTTTACTGCTATGTTTTTAATAGTGTAATATAATAAGGGTAAGCGGAAACTTACATTTGGAATTGAATCCATGTGATTTCAATGTGCTAAATTCGACTATAGCTTGGTGCTCCTGCAAGACTGGAAAGGAAATGACAAGACCGGATTGTTCCGGCTAAACCACTCCGATATTTAAGTCAGTAAGGAGAAAGAGAATGAAACCAGAATATATAAAGCTAGATGATTTTTAGAGTTAACTTGTCCGATGAGCATGTTGCTTACAATTTTTATAGTCTTCTTCCTCTTCTACTATCATGTCATTTCTTGTGTCAATATGGCTTAAGCTAGGTTTCTTAGAGTAGGTTTTTAGTTATTGTTTACGCAAGCCATCACGCCCCACACTCAAGCTGCATGCGCATTTAATACGCCTTACTTGTCACTTCGACGCTCTTTAATGCACTACAGATGTACTGTCCATTTTGTCATTATTTAGAGATCACTAGATTAGGAGATCAACCGCATGATCCCCAACTCTAAGGTTCTAAGGATCGGGGGATAGGGACACGGTAAGGAGTCCTGCCCTTATTATATCGGAATCAATTGAAGGGTGGCATCATGATGCACGAATCATTGCATCTGTACTTCTCTAACTGCTCAGAGGATCGGCACTTTAGGAGTTCCACTGATATCAGAATTCCCCCTAAAAGTGTTGATCATTCATGTTTAACTTAAAAGTCTGATACAGTTCCAACAACCTTTGCTATCTTTCCTTTGCTTGTCCGATCGACGATTTTTGTGATGTCCTTAGAAGCACTATAAGCATTGAAAGTAAACTTCTTCTTTTCAACGTTGTTTAGAATTTTTATGAAGAGTTGTTTTGTTCTTTTTGGGATTTTGCTGTGGGTATTCGCATCAGCTTCTGATAATGAAGTCATGAACTACAATAGGGGGTTAGGTTCTCCTGTGAGGTCGGATTCTTCGATAATGGGTAGGCGAATGGTAGTAGGTGTTGGGGAAATCTTCAAAATGGAGATAGAAGACGTTCCCTTGGTGAGCAGAAAATGTTATAGGGCTTCTTCCCCTGTAGATGAGGATGATTTTGATGAGATCCCCCTATCCCAAAGATTGGGAGCTTTGTCCTCTTGGCTTACTTCATCAGGTAGGGCTGACGTCCCTCCAACTTTAGATGTTTCCTCTTCTTAGTAGTCTTCCTCCACCTTAGATGTCCTACATCTGTGGCTGCCCTGCGTTTGCCTCAAGCTCAACCTTATCGAAATATCTGGATGATAAATTTCATAGACAGTACCTTAGTTAAGCGGTACCTTCCTCCTATATCTTTCAAATATATAATCCCGGCTTCATATGTTTTGAGTGTTGCTGAAAAGAAGGGGATCACCGTAGTCGAGGAGGGCAGGAATGGGGGTGTATGAGGAGTTCTTGAAATTAGGATTATGATTCCCCCTCCATCGTTTCATTAGGGATCTATTAGACTTATATTATATCCCTGTGAGCCAGCTTACTCCCAATAGCTGGCTTATGATCAACATATTCATGGTGCTCTTTGAGGAGATGTCGATCCCTCTAAGCTTAAACATCTTCCAGCATATATATTTTTTGAACCATCGGGAGGAACACCATTATTTGCAAGCTAGGCCTGAGCAAACCTTCTTTACTGATCTGCCTAAGTCACATACTAGGAAGAAAAAATTATTTTTTATTAGTAACCTTGAAGAGTGGGGAGATCTCCATTTGGTCTGGAACGACCGTCTGGATAATACAGACAGGCAACCCAAGCTTTCTGCAGACGAGGCTAGAGACTTGAAATATTTAAAGAAAAATGCTCCTCCTAGAGGATACCATTGTCTATTTTTATTGGCCTTGTACAATCAATAGGAACGTGCGGCTAACTCAAGAGGTTGTACTGACTTACAATCTACTTTTTATACGAGTCATATTGTAGATCCTGAGGCTGACTCATTTGTTTTCTTTTGTAGAATAGGATCTGAGGAAACTAGTGAAGACTTTAAAAAAGAGGAAGACTTCCCATCTTAACCTAGATAGAGTGACTGGTCTTAGTGATACCTCTGATCCTAATAACATTTTAGGGCCCATCACTGTAGTGGAGACCGGAATGCCTGTGGTTACTCCCCTCCTATTGTAGATCCTAAGGTCGTTATCGATCCTCCTAATATACTAGTGACTATGACTTCTGTTGATCAAACTGGGGGTGACGAGGTTGTAGAGATCTGAGAGATCATATCTTTATCGCCGATGGGGTCAAAGAAACTTCTAACTGTGGACGAAGATCGAGTTGATATGGGTGGTGGTTCTGTAGAGAGCTATAAGTAGGGCCCTTCTTTCGACATCCTTGAGGTTTTTAGAGATTTCCATTAAGCTATGTTATTGAGGCACAAGAGCTCTTCCAGCGGGTGTCAATAAGGCGTCTAGCCACCTGCTATGACCTTGCGAGGGCTTGCCAACTGCCTAATGATGCTAATATCCGAGAGAGGTTGGCTACAGGATCGAACCTTAAAAAACAACTTCTTACACTTCCCTTTTAGGTATTTCGTGATCCTTCTCTATGATTATGATCTTTTGGTGCATTTTTTAGCTTTGTAGCTTGTGATGATCGGAGCCACTGCTTATGAGTAGTTTGATGGCTTGGAAGAAGAGAATACTACTTTGTGAGAAGTGATTGATAATTAACTCTTTTTTTTTTTATGTGGCTCTTAGTTGACCACTTGATGTATACTTATCAAATTTAATGAAGATATGCTTCCATATCTCGCCTATATTATGCGGTACTTTTATGCTCAAGCTCAGCCAATGGTTGTGTGATAGTCTCCAACATTTCTTACTCTTCTAGGAGATAATGAATCTTACAATACCAAATATCATAATTATTATTATCTAGCTTATCTCTCTGGTTTAAATCAGCAACTATTATTTTCGTAGCAGCCATATCAACTATTTAAAATAATGATCGCAAATAGATTTAACATAATTCTTACTATAAAAATTATTTCATATCACAATGTCTTAAATTAATCAATAATAACCTAACACATGCAGCAGAAATAAAAGTACTATTACACAATCCAATCAATTTCGACTAATATAGTACAATTATTATAGTTTAATTTAAATATGTGTCAATCATTATATTATGTGAGATCACTTAATCTACCAACCTAATATTTCCCACAATATCACATATGCATTTTTCACATACATAATAAACCAATAAAACAAATGCACATCACATATTAGGAGCAAATCATGTCACAATATATATATATATATATATTTTATTTATTTATATATCATCAATTTTCATACAAAATATTAACACTTTGCACACTTTTTAATACAAAAACACTTCAAAAAATACTCTAAAAATATTCATTAAATAGGAAATTAAATTTTAGACATTTTAAAAACATTTCATTGAAAAAATGACATTGTACACACCTTCATGCGCCACTTTAGTGTCTGCCACGCACTTGCACATGCCGTCAGACACACCACACGCGCAACCCACATGTTGTCACACACTGGCACACGCTAGTTGACCTTCGTTGACTGCAATGTTAGTGCCACATCAGGACCACGTTATGTCCATATGGATCAATCATCAGTTGCCACGAGTCAACACTAAGCAACAACACATAAGGAAACCATGTGGCCTACTACTTTGACACTTCGACACGTCAGCACTGAGCAATGACACGTAACTAATGACATGTAGCCACATGTCGTCATCTGTCCCGTCAACATGCAAAGTCAGTGCGCCACATCACACCATTCCCTATATGCCACGTGTCAAACAGTTTTTCAACAAAAACCGTCCCACCAATGAATGATTGCCATGTGGTGTGGCAGTTTTATGCCTTAATTGCTATTCACGCTCCTCTGGCGGCGTGTGTAGCCAATGGTCATTATAGATCCAATTTTGAGTTTTTTCAGTATTTTTGATGGTGTTCTATGGATTGGGACCAAAAAATTTGCCATTCAATACTATATGGATGGCGTTTGGACATCAAAAACATAAACCAAGAGTGAAATTTGCACATAAACCATATTTCCAGAAAATTCAAGAGCATAAATACGATTTAAACTTCAAAAATTCTTAACAATTCGCTCGATAATAAAAAAAAATAAGAAAAATACTCATTGGAAAGCTTTCCAATTATATCAAAATCGTACCATAACTTAGAGAAAAAGTTCATCGGAAAAATCAAGTAATTTCATAACTTCATGGAATTTATGCAAAATTCTTAGACAATTCATCCCAAATAGCAATCCAATCACAAAAATACACGATTTGACTTTGATACCAATATAATATAATACGGATTAGTAGAAACTTATATTTGGAACCGAATCTGTATGATTTCAATGCTTCGAGGACGTCTGGTTACTAGAATTGAACTCAAATTCACGGCATGAATGCCCTTTTGATACTCTTAGATGAATTGGGAGGTGAAGAATTTTTCTAAAGAAAATTTTGTAGACTTCAGTTGTTTAGAATGAGAGAGAGAGAATGGCTAGATCAAGCCCACAAGTGCGGCCATACTCAAATAAAACCCAACAAATAAGAATTTATATTTCACTCTTAAAAAGTGAAAACAAGTTCACATTATTGTCTGTTTTCTTTCTTTGTGATATTTAGCATAGCAGTTCTAGAATTCATCATGGTAAAGGAATGTGTCCAAGACATTCTTCTTCTTGCAGCCCCATTTGCATTTCCAAGAACACACCGTATTAAAGATTGCAAGTCCTGTGGATTGAAGGGAAATGATGTTTGACGTTGGAGGAGATTTTGGTAGAACAATGGCATACCCATCATCTATGTAATCTGTTCCATCTGGGAAGAGCTGCCACAGAAGGCTGCCGACTCCACTTCCACCTTTTTTTGTGGAGTTCAGAAGTGTCTTGTATGTGTTGATCATGGTGTCTCGAAACGATGAACAGTGACCGGAGTCTTTTGCAGATACGCCAAACTCTGCGAATATCACAGGCATTTCTTTTCCTCCATTGTTGGTTCAAATTGCTCATCCCCAGGATTAACAAAGCCATTGGAATTTAAACTTCCAATCGACATAACAAAAATGGCTACTGAAACAAAATCTTCTCTTCTGGGTATCCATAGTATTGATTCAGTAAGCCACGTTGTGTAAATTGGAAAACTTATATATATGTATGAATATCTCAAGTGCCAAAAAGAAATGTGCATTTCAAGAAGAGTGTTGAAGAGGGAAGCGACGCTTTAGCTTGAAAGCAAAGAAAATTTTCTTCATTTAGCTTTTCTATTCTCTTCTCTTCCAAACACAGACATAGATACATAGATAAATCAAGAGTAAGGTGAATAAGCAAGTAAAGTTGGAGGTATGACTCCTAAGGTAAGATACAAATGGGACCTGATGAAAAAGGATTAAACTTGCTTGTGTTGAGGTTCAAATGTCGTCGTGGCAATGTTACAAGGTAACTTATAAATAGATTTCTGTATATAGCCATTAAAAAGAACCAAAATAAAAATGAAATTGATGCATACCCTTTTGTCTGCTAAATCCAATTGTTCTTTGCCTAAAAGGAGAAGAAGAAATCCAGCGGAGAGATAGAGCAATCGGGTCAGTCTTGATTCGTACTGCAGCGCCAGCACAAGTAAGCAAAAACCAGATTGAAAAGCTTTATAGATTCTTGATGGTTCAGCAGCTTTCTGTAATTTTTTGTCTTTTCACTTATTCATTCACACTCCAATTTTCCACTAATTACTGAATAACAAGGTTTAAAATTGATGAACAGGGAATCTGTGGAATTGGGTATCCATCAAATTTCTTCTTTGGGATTCTTATCCTAATTTTTGTCTAATTTAACGATTGTCTCTCTCTCTTAAGCTAAGCTTTCAAGTTGCTGATCAGAGCAGGGGAGAGTGTTTCCAAATTTGAAGATTGGGTCTCTCGGATAATTTGCTGGGGCATGTTGGGTATGTGAATCACTGGGTCTTCACCGCTTTCGTTGAGAAATTTACATTACTAGACACCTTTCAATTTTTTCTTGCCTACTTTTTTCTTTCTTTTCATTTTTATGGCATTTATTTTTTTAATTTTTAGCTTTCTTTTTATTTTTTATTTTCAAAGTTACATTCATACCGAAAAAGGGCTGGGCTACCGCCAAAATGGCCTTAATGACAGTCATGGATTCAATTTCGTTTAATTGAAAAAATCAATGATTTGGAATTGTTGTACATGTACCTAAGTCTATATGGTTGCATGGGTTAAAAGGCTCGTTTGCACATGCAACATCGAAAAAGTACTAATTGTCATTTTTTTTAGTTATTATATTATGGATTTGAGTTTATATAATTATATAAGTTTCAGATATATTCGGACGTGTATAAAATTGAAAAAACATTAATTTTCAATTTCCGTTAAACGACATTAAAGTAGTTTTAATTTTATTATTTAACAAACTATAAGTTTATTATTTAATAACTGTAAGTTTATTATTTAACAACTGTAGGTTTATTAGTAAATGAATATTGGTTCATTATTTAATAATTGTAGATTTATAATTTAACAACTGTAGGTTTATTATATAACAACTATAGATTTGTTATTAAATAACTATAAATTCATTATTTAACAACTGTAGATTTATAATTTAACAACTGTAGACTTATTAGTAAATAAATATAAGTTCATTATTTAACAATTGTAGATTTATAATTTAACAACTGTAGATTTATTATATAACAATTGTAAGTTTATTATATAACAATTGTATGTTTATTACTAAATAATTGTAAATTCATTATTTAATAATTGTAGGTTTATTATTAAATAAATATAAATTCATTACTTAACAACTGTAAATTCATTATTTAATAATTGTACATTAATTATTTAACAATTGTAAGTTCATAACTAAATAACTATAGGTAAATAATATAAATTCATTATGTAACAATAATATATTCATTATTTAACAACTGTAAATTTATTACTAAATAACTATAGATTTATAATTTATTATTTAATAATTATATATTCATTATTTAATAACTAAATTTTATTTGAATTTTCACAAATCAAACTATTATGTAATCGCATTATCAATTGGAAATATTTTCATCCATTTACAATTAACATAAAAAATTACAGAAAAACAAATTGAATAAAAAAAAGAAATCGAATAAAAAAAGAAGAAAATGAAAAGCAGACGGCTTCGTTAAATTTAAAAAAATGCGCATGTAAAGGTACTCTGGAGTATGTAGCTTCATGTACTCAAGTGTATGTAATAAATTACTATCATTTTCTGCTAAACGGAGTTAAACGGCTCTAAGATCATTATTTAACAATTGTAAATTTATTACTAAATAACTATAGATTTATTATTTAACAACTTGTAGGTTCGTAAGTAAATAACTATAAATTCATTAATAACTGTAGGTTAATTACTAAATAAATGTAAGTAAATAACTATAGATTCAGTATTTAATAACTATGGGTTCATTATTTAACTACTGTAGATTTATTATTCGATAACTGTAGGTTTATTATTTAACAACTGTATGTTTATTATTAAATAAATATATGTTCATTATTTAACAACTGTAAATTCATTATTTAATAATTGAATTTCATCTGAAATCTCACAAAATTGTATTATCAGTTGAAAATATATTCATTCATTTACAATTGACATAAAGAATTACAGAAAAACAAATCAAAAAGAGTAAAAAAAAAACAAATCTAATAGAAGAAGAAGAAGAAAAAACGACATTAACTTCATTAAATTAAATAAAAATGCATATATTAGAGTATATAGCAACAGGCAACCATGTGCATTGAATAATTTGTATAATAATTTAGTGGAAACAATTACTATAAAATTCATATCTATGAGGCTTTTGCTTGTGTGAGTCGTAATGTAGGATTAGAGAGACACAATATATATATATATATAGTGTAAATTTGATGGAAAAAAATTATCCCCAACTTAATTTGAATTACAAATAAAAAATAATTTGATTCACAATCAATTTCATTTTAGTTTGAGTTAATCAAATTAAAAATAATTTCGTTCAAAATGTATAAGAATTTTGGGATCAAATTGATTTAATTTTCATTAATTCGGAGAGAAAAATATTTAAATTCAACCTCCGATCAATTCAATTAGTGATTTAAATATTTTTTAAAGAAATTTTATAATAAAGAAATATAAATGTTAATATTTGAATGCATTATTTATCATATTACTCAACAAATTATATAAAGATCAAACAAAATATACCAAACAATAATATATATAAGAAAAAATAATTAACAATGATAATTCATGAATATTTTTTAGGGATTTTGTCTAAATAAATATATTTTTTTTTCCAAAAATGTAAACTTTTGGTAAATGTAAGGATAAATTTTAGGTAGATTTTTGATAAATTTCTGGTGAACTCTAAATAGATTTCTAGTAAATTTTAAGTAATTTCAACTTTCACCAATTTTTTGATAAATTTTGAATAAATCTTGAATAAATATCTACTAAATCTTTGACAAATCTCTTTAAACCTTGAATTAATTTTAAGTAATTTTAATTTTTATTCATTTTTCTGTAAATTTTAGGTAAATTTTAAATAGATTTTTGATAAACTTTGAATAAATTTTTAGTAATATACCTTAGGTATGCTTTTATTATAGATTGACTTTTAAGTGTATGTATTTTTATAATAATTTTAAAAACTTTTGACATTTTTTTTAAAGAATTTAAGTACATATTTTTGTAATATTTTAGAAATTTTATTTGATATTTTTAAAAATTTTTCTTTCATTTATTAAAGGTACAGGCTAAATCAATCTGATCCTTCATTTTTTTTTTCTTATTACTAATTAACTTTTTTTTATTACTTTCTCCATTGAGTAATTTATATTTTTATATTTAATATCATAAGATTTACATAAAAAAATTGAAATACGTAACACTAAAAAAAAATACTGATAAAAGAAAGTAATAAACACCCTTCTTTCATATCTATTATCAACCAATAATAATAAATATAATAGTATTGCTATTTGTAATAACTTATCTTATACCAATTTATTTTAATTATATTAAAATATTATTTAAAGTAATAAAATATAAATATTTTAATATTTATTAGATATAAATTGATTTTATAAAGAATTAAGATAAGTAATATTCTTCCAAATATAAATAAAAATTTGAGTTGAGATGTATGAACTACATAGGGAAGGGCATGTAGAGCCACAACCCCTTTAAAATGAAAAAAAGTTAATTTATGTTTTAGAATTAATTTTTTAATTTCTAATTTAGCTCACTTATTTTAATATTTATTTTTTAGTCTCACATCACCTAATATTTTAATATTTAAATTTTTAATAAATTTTAACTTTCCACTTCTATTTTTATTGAAAGAAATTTTTACTATAAGAAAAGAAAAAAAAATAAGAAAAAATTACTATTTATTTTCTATAATTTAATATAATACACTAATACTTTTCTAAGGTTTGAAAAATATATAATTTGCTTCCTATAATTTGACATAATACATTAATATCTCGTAAAATTTGAAAAAAATATAATACACTAATAAAAAAATATACTTTTTTTTCTTAGAGAGTATTAGTTCAGTAAATCAAACTTGTAGATAGTGCTGGTGTAATATGTCAAAATTTCAAAGATAAATAATATAACTTTCAAATTTTAGAAATACTAATATTTTTCAAATCTCATAAAATATTAATGTATTATATCAAATTAAAAATAATAAATAGTAATTTTTTTAAAAGTTAAATGTCTCCTATACGTAACTTAGACACAAATTTATGAAAGATTAGTATGTAGAATAAATTTAATATTAAATGTCGCATATAAATTAAATTAATTTGACTATTTTTAATTTAATATTAATATTTTTAAAATATTAAATCTCTCCTACGAATTAAATTAGTTCTAACTATTTTCTTATTTGTCTTGCACTTCTAAATATTTCCAATTTATTGATCGTATTTATTTTAATTATGTTAAAAGTTATAAACATTATAACTGTTTGATTTTCAGATGCATATACTTATCTAGACGTATATCAAATGGTATTTCTATAGATTAATTTAAACTTATAGAATTTAAAAAATTAGATAAATTATTAATTTTTAGGTTTCGTTAATCGGTATGAATCAACATTTACTTTATCTTATATATAATTTATCTCTCTAAATTGGAAATCTGGATATAATGCAAAATAGTACGATTATGCGTATCTAATTTCTAATTTCAATTTTTATTTTAAAATATGAATATAAATAAAAGTGTCAAACAGCACAGCCAATGAACACCCGTAATAAAATCATTTCATTCCGCTTCCCCTAGTCTATGAAATTATGACGCCTCACGCCGTCACTCTAAACGCGTTCGCTCCACTTATCTGTCATCCAATCATTTTATACAATGGCAATTCAGCAATACATTAGTGTCTTTAAGGTCATTCTGGTCATTAACCGCCTTACAATATTTTATTTCATTAAGATATTAATATTAATTAAGCTCCTAAATTGAAAATTTTATTTGTCTTAAAATAACTCGGCAGCAGAAGCCAGAAGGTGACAAGACTCAGTCCTTTTCTCTTCGTTTTTTAGTTTCTTCATTAAGCTCCCTTCCAGTTTCAGCTTCAGCTTCAGCTTCGTGGGTTGTCAAATTTCTAACTCGTAATCTCTCTCTCTCTCTCTCTTTTTCTTTGAGATCTATTCTGTTAGTTTCTGGCTTCTGTGGATTTTGTGGCTGATTAGGAGAATATATAGAAGGTAGGAGCTTGCCTTCTCTCAATCTGGTATCTAGTCTTTAATGCTGAAGATAGTACTTATTCAAAGATTGCATTTTTCTGCAATCTGCTACTCCTCTTCAGCTTGTTAGAGTCTTCTCGTTTAGCAACTTGTGTTTCAAATCTCAGATCTTGCTTTTTATTTTACTTCGCTTTCTCTAAATATTTTTTTTTTCTCTCTTCGAGGTTCTGGTTAAAGGGTTTCATTAGCTGCTTGTATTGTTAATTGGAGTCCATGGGCAGGAGAATGGATACGTGTTTTCCTGCTTCTTTTCTCTTTCTACTTTGCTTTGCCTCTGCAATTGTTCTTGTTCTTGCCCAGAATTATGATCCAACCGATAGAATCCTCCTAGACTGTGGGGCAACTGCGGATAATCCCGATACCGATGGTCAGAAGTGGACCGCCGACAAGGGTTCTAAGTACTTGTTGTCATCTGAGAGTTCATCGTCCATATCCGAAGCTGCCACCCAAGACCCTGCAGTTCCTCAAATCCCATTCATGACTGCTCGTGTTTTTCGCGCTAATTTTACCTACAGTTTCCCCTTGGCCGCTGGTAGGAAGTTTGTCCGCCTGTATTTCTATCCTGCTTCCTTCAGCGGCCTTAATGCATCCGATGCTGTCTTTTCTGTCACGGCTGGGTCTTGTACCCTTCTTAATAACTTCAGTGTTGCTCAAACCACAGACGCTCTGAATTTTGCCTATATTGTGAAGGAATATTCCATCAATGTAGATGGTGGAAGTTTGAATTTAACTTTCAGCCCATCTTCTAATTTTCCCAAGGCTTATGCATTTGTGAATGGGATTGAGCTTGTGTCCATGCCGGATATTTATGGAAGTACTGATGGAACTTTGTTGATGGTGGGCGATTCGTCTTCATTTTATATTGATAACAGTACAGCGCTTGAGAATGTTTATCGGTTGAATGTGGGTGGGAATGATATTTCCCCATCACAGGATACGGGGATGCTTAGGTCTTGGTCTGATGACCAGGCGTATATTTATGGAGCTGGGTTCGGTGTTACAGTGGCTTCTGATCCCAACTTGACTATTCAAAGCCCCGTGCCTCCTTATATCGCACCGCTTGATGTCTATTCGACAGCTAGATCAATGGGGCCAACTGCTAAGATCAATTTGAATTACAATTTGACTTGGATTTTCAGTGTTGATTCCGGTTTCAATTATTTGGTTAGGCTCCATTTCTGTGAAGTTGCTCAAAATATATCCAAGATTAATCAGCGAGTATTCACCATCTTCCTCAATAACCAAACTGCTGAGGAACAGGCTGATGTGGTTGGGTGGGCAAATCACAATGGAGTTCCTGTGCATAAGGATTATGTGGTGCTTGTTGCTGCTGGTGGGAGCCCGCAGCAGGATTTATGGCTGGCTCTTCATCCAAATACAGATCCAGCTTTGAAGTCAGAGTATTATGATGCAATCTTAAATGGGGTGGAGATTTTCAAAATCAGCACTACAAATGGTAATCTTGCTGGCGCCAATCCAATCCCTGCTCCTAAACAGGAGAAGATTGACCCTTCATTAGCCAGACCATCATCAGGCCATGGCCATTCAAAAAACCAGAAAGCAATTATAGCTGGGGGTGTGAGCGGGGGAATTGTTCTAGCCCTTGTCATTGCTTTCTTTGTATTTGGTGCATCTCGTCGCAATAGACAAGGGAAGGAATCAAGTGCAAGCGATGGACCGTCTGGGTGGCTTCCTCTTTCACTGTATGGAAATTCCCACTCTGCTGGTTCGGCTAAGACAAATACAACAGGAAGTTATGCGTCATCCCTACCATCAAACCTTTGTCGCCACTTCTCATTTGCTGAGATCAAGGCTGCTACCAACAATTTTGATGAGGCTCTGCTCCTTGGAGTTGGAGGTTTTGGCAAAGTCTACAAGGGAGAAATTGATGGCGCAACGACTAAAGTTGCAATCAAGCGTGGCAATCCACTTTCTGAGCAGGGTGTGCATGAGTTCCAAACTGAGATAGAAATGCTTTCAAAACTTAGACACCGCCACCTCGTTTCACTGATTGGGTACTGTGAAGAGAACTGCGAGATGATACTTGTTTATGATTGCATGGCTCATGGAACGTTGCGCGAGCATCTATATAAAACCCAAAAGCCTCCATTGCCATGGAAGCAAAGGCTTGAGATATGCATTGGCGCTGCTCGTGGTTTACACTATCTCCACACTGGTGCTAAACACACTATCATCCACAGAGATGTGAAGACAACCAACATTCTTTTGGATGAGAAGTGGGTCGCAAAGGTTTCTGATTTTGGCTTGTCAAAAACAGGTCCTACATTGGATCATACACATGTCAGCACAGTAGTGAAGGGAAGTTTTGGCTATTTGGATCCTGAGTACTTCAGGCGACAGCAATTGACCGAAAAGTCTGATGTTTACTCTTTTGGAGTCGTGCTGTTTGAGATCTTGTGTGCTCGACCGGCCTTGAACCCCACGCTGCCAAAGGAGCAAGTGAGCTTGGCAGAATGGGCTGCTCACTGCCACAGGAAAGGCATTCTTGATCAGATTGTTGATCCCTACCTGAAGGGGAAGATTGTACCTGAATGCTTCAAGAAGTTTGCTGAGACTGCAATGAAGTGTGTTTCTGAACAGGGCATTGAGAGGCCATCAATGGGTGATGTGCTGTGGAACCTAGAGTTTGCTTTGCAGCTACAGGAGAGTGCAGAGGAGAGCGGAGGGGGCATTAGCCGAATAGACGATGAGGAGATGCCATTCAATTCCTCCTCTAAAGGGAAGAAAGATCCTGATGCTTCCCCTGTTTTTGATGCCAACATAACAGACTCAAGGAGTAGCGGAATGAGCATGAGCATCGGCGGCCGGAGCCTTGCCAGTGAAGACTCTGATGGGTTGACACCAAGTGCCGTGTTCTCACAGATCATGAACCCCAAAGGGCGTTGAGACGACAACAACTTCATTAGCTACTTCATCAAAATCAGTAATTTTTCAATCCACTGCTAAAGTGATTATTTATCCAGGAATTTAGTATGCAATTCATCTACTCTTTTTTTTTTTTTACATAATTTCTTTTTACAATGTGATGGTATGTTTTGAGCAAATCAATTATAATTTGTATGTACAATTACCCAAAGAGTGTTTATACTTCTATTTGGCATTGGTGATAGTGTTATTAATATCTGTCAATACTAGTAGTAATTATTCTTTTGCAATCACACAAGTTTTACTAATATTGATGGGTGGATGGTGGTAAGGGGATTCAAAATTAAGACTTTTGTTTTTTTTATAAAAGAAAATACTGATCAAGTTATTTTTAAGACTTAATTTTTCACATAATTTGTCCCATAAAAATCATCTAACTATAGTTTAGTTTAAGTAAAGTTAATTTGAAAATTTTTTAGCAGTGAATAATCGGAAAAGTCGTGTTAGTATTTCGATTGGTATATGAGACATTCTATGTCATTGTACATGTCAAATAGAGCTTTAGCATTTAAGTTGACACTATTTTTAATATATAATGTTAATGTAGATGTTGAATTGTAAACATATATGATATGTTATTTGAACTGTACAGTTACGTGACATGTTTTATGTGCCTGCTTTATGTGCCTGCTGAGATGTTAATGCCACTTTTCTGGTTGTTGATTATTGAAAAATTACCGAAAATAATTTTACTAAAACTAAATTATAGTTAGATATGTGACTTTTATGGAAAAAAACTTATGTGATTTTACTACAATTAAGTGACCAAAGATGAAATTAAACCTTACTGTTTAATGGAGAGAAATATAGATTTTTTCAATTTTAAAGAGAATTCTTTCAATTGAACAAATTTAGATGAAAGATTAATCTGAAGTATAGGACTGAAACTTGTAATAACGGGAACAAAAGGAAAAATTAGGAAGAGTGGAATGAACATAGAATCCGTGGAGAACATGTGGGTAGGGAGCCAAGTCGATTGCTGTTTATGGAGCAGATAATTAAGGATGACAATGACACTATATCAATTCTATGGCCTAAATATATAAACAAAGGATTTGGTAAGGAAGAAAGAATATTTTGCAAAAGCTGGCAAAACGTGGAGAAGTGCAAGTGGGAAGAGCTGTATGTGAAATTTGTCTCTGTACACAACCATCCACCTCCATCCTTATGTTGACCAAGTATAAAGGTAGACGAGTTTGTCTTATACATTATACTCATCTCTTTTGAAATATTTTGAAGTTTTCTACGATCAACTTAGTCATCAACAATCGCTATACTGGAACCCGTAAGCCATTTACATATGAAACATACGGTATTTGGCAAGTTATTGATTTAAACTTGGAACAAGCTTGCAGCTCTAACCCATAAGCCATGGCAGATGTTTATACAAACAAAATTGAAACACAAAGTGACAATAAAAAAAAAAAATTTAATAAACCCAAGATGGAAATAGCTTTTACATTTCCAATTCCAAAGCAAACATTACTTGAAGAATACAACGCAACAGCTGAGATTCCCAAAATTTTCATGCAATCATATATTTATATTTACATTAGTGGCAAAATCTACAATAACAAACCAACATGCTCGACGCACAACGGGTAAAGATGCTGGATGCTGCCCTCTTTAGGAATTGAAACCCCGCAACAATCATTTGTCACGACTAGCCACCGAGTCCAGAACAGCATTTATTTTCTTCTTTAGCTCTGGCTTGTTGGCTCCAACGAGCTTGTCGAGTTGCTGCCCACCTCTAAGAAAGAAAAAGGTCGGCGTAGCCTTGATATCCCATGAGGAACTGAAGTCCTGTGTTGAACAGTAGCACATACAGTTCATCAATTCATTCAAGTTATGCCAACTCTGCTATTATCTATATTGTTATACACTCATTTACCCTGTATCAAGCATAGGGAAAAGTAACATGAACAAAATTGCCTTTCATTATTAGCATTGTCATCATCGTTACTATATTATTCAGTGAAGAGGTTGATTTCTGCAGATTACTTTGTTGAACATAATGAAAGTAGTGAATATTATCATGCAAATACAGCTCTGCATAATGTTATGCCAGTTAAGAAATTAGATGAATGACAAGGGATAGAAACATATCAGGCCACCAGCCTATAAGGTAAAAGCAGGATTCAGGTATAAGAAAGGCAACTCGTTTAAATGACTTACAGAGAGTTCATCAACATCAATCACCAGGAACATTAAAGAAGGGTACTTCTCAGACAGCTCGCAAAAGAATGGTGCAATCATTCTACAAGGACCACACCATGTTGCACTAAAATTCGCTATGACCTGTTAAACATCTAAACTCAGTACAAGATTGAAAACATAGGATAAGACATATCAGACAGATAAAATAAACTTCCAGTTCAGTAGCAGAACCAAAAAAAAAAAAAATACTAGTACAAGCAATAGCTACAACAACAAGTGTGCATCTTCATGAGAGAAAAATGCTGAAAAAATATTTTGAATAAGCAAACCATGAGATTTTATAAAATGAACTTGAGAAGATACCTACTTAAAAGAAACATTGTCTACATTCAACTTATAAGATGTACACAGTGTAGATGTCAGTCAAAATACAAAAACATGGGCACCAGGAAATTTCTAAGAATACCATTCTCTTGTACAAATAAAATACAAAGGAACACTTACAATTCTACCATCATTGCTTGCTTCCGACAGCTTTTCATCCCAGCTCTGTTTTGTAGTAATGAGGCTCACATTACCACCAACAAATTCAACATGCTGATCAGCATCATCACCCGGTCCCGCCTAAAAATAAGATGAGCATCAGAACTTTGTCTTTGCCTTTAGAAAGAATGAGATCATATGCAGCAGGAAATAGACAGATGATAATAATAAATGATAAACCAGAAGATAATTTGAGCAGATTAAAAGAATAGAATAAATATAATAATTCATGCAGAGGTTCAGAATAGTAAAGTCAATAAGCTTCAGGACCCATAGGGGTTTGTCATATCAATGCATGAACTTCCTAGATATCTATCATACAGTGGATTGTGCCATCCTTGTGAAGTAAACTATAGTTAGGATCAGAAAATAATAAAGCCAACAGCAAGCCTCCTAGATTTCCTAATATTTTCACAATTTTTTGTGCACCAATAAAATAAAATCAGCTATTCATCCTTGACAGATAAATTTCAATGAAACAATTGACAGTAGGATATTTTCCCCATTGAAGACAGCAGGAATTCAGACTTAGAATCAAGAAAATCAAGGAATATTTACAATTGCACATGTCAGAAATCAAAGACTTGCCCTAAAATCACAAGCAACTGATTTCAGCCGTATGGGTTTTTCTTCTGCCACATTATCCCGAAATGCCAATTATTTAGAGTTAGCTAAAAAGAATCATTTTTCTCATATTATGCTTTCAAAGATTTCATCTTTCATTAGACCATAAATCAAATATATCTCTCACAGAAGTTGAGCGCAAAATTACGTTGAAACCTCATAGATCTTAACTTCTTGCCGCATCATCAAAGAAGCCAAATCACAAAAATGTGCCATGATAACTAACAATAAAAATAAGTCTACCTGATTAATTTCTTTTTTCTATAATGATATGAAAAATGATATGATAGAATATCTAGCAAGAAAACGCACATAAAGAATTAACGTCCTCATGAACTAAAAGAAGGCAAGGGGAAGAGAGCCAGAAGCTGTTACGTATTGTAAAAAGAGACGGTATATCCATTTTTCTTGTTTTATAATGAGTACACCATGCGTCAATTCAAAAAAATAAAAAATAAAAAAACCTTATAAAAGCTTAAGCATAAGCCCATATCTGGTATAGATAGCCAAATTATTAATCTGCAGCAGCTTCAGTGTAAAAGTACCCTGAAAGTTGAAAATCATAAAGGAAGCCATCAGCCTTAAAAACAAAGTTAGAAAGAGAAAATAATTTCTCCAAACGTCTCCTAAAATTTTAAAAATTAAATCATTGAAAGCTAGACGTGAAGGCTTTTAGTCCCTAATGCTGAAAGAATTGATTGGTTAAATACAGTAGATAAACAAAATTTCCCAATTTGAAAAACATTTTAAATGGCATCTATAGAAGTTTGTGTCTTGAATTGAAAGACAAATATTCTGGCTTTATCTATCCTTACGATTTAATTCTGTATGGTTCTAGGCTGATACACATCTAATCCCATGCTTTATTGCGTATCCAAGAAAGTAATTATAAGTTATAACAAACGAAACAGGAAAGAATCAAATGAATTCAGCAAAATATAAAAAACAGAAAATAATTGAAATTCATAGAATTGAAGACATACCTATTACGTTTGCTCCCCTCTGCTTAGATTCAAGAGAGAAAGGTTAATTATAACGAGTAAACCTGAATTATGAAGCCCCACTCACATTATTACCATATAAGGATGCTAATAATGAAAGAGGGAGAGAGAGAAATGAGTGAAATTTAGATAAAGATGTTACCTTTTTGAGATTACAATAGCTGAAAAGGAATAAAAAAGAAAACCCTAGATTTATTTCTTCGAGTGTTGGACCATGAAAAAACTCAACAAGAAAAAGGGATGACTCTTCTTTCCGTGTCCTTCCTTGCAGACAAGATTGGTGTTCGACGATTAACCCGACGAACGAGGAGATTTTTTTTTCTTTTCTAAAATTAATTAATTAAATGCTTTCATTTTTAAATTACTTTAATACCCTTGCCTCTTGTTACCTTCCCCTCAATTGTCAGTTGGATGGTTTGGTACTTCGATTATCTAAATAAAATGGTAATTGTGTAAATGATACCATAAAATTATAATATAATACTAAATTTTTTAATTATTATAATTTAATTTTAAAATTTTTATAAATATTATAATTTAGTATCTAATTCAAAATTTTAATAAAAAAATTCATGTTGGTTATCGCTGAAGTAATATTTTATTTGATTAAAATTTTAATTTTAATACTAAATTATAATATTACTGATAATTTTAATATGAAAGTACAAGATTATCCTCTGGATAAGTGGTCATTGTTTCTTTCTGAGGTGATAAGTGGCTCTTGTCCACCCCAAGGCAACACCTAACGTTAGTTCTTAGAGCATTTCAATTTAATTTTTATTTTAATGAACTTTAACTTTGTATTAATTAGATTAATAGTTATATTTATATTATTGAGTATAATTAATATTATTAACTTAATTATTGTATACTTTGTATTAATTACATATTCATTAATTATATATATATATTAATAAAAATATTTTTTATTAATTTTATTTAAATTATAGTAAAATAATAAAAATAGGACCCATAAAATTTTTTTAATCAATTAAAATTGTCTCTCTCCTATTTCAAGAGTTAGAAAACTTGCAAATTTGTAATTGAATTCTTGCAAATTTGCAATTGAATTCTTTATCCATACAATTGCTATGTAGGATTTTATAATTCACTTTGTAAAGGGATGAAGATGCTCTTTAGATGCATTGTCTTTCACATTTATCAACTATATTAATTATTTAATTTAGTTCTTTTAATTAATTCATTATGTTAGAAATTCTATGCTTATATATTTTTATTAAATCAATAAAATTAATTTAAATTAACAATACATCGATAGAAATAAATATAAATTCATTAAAAACTACAGAGACTAAAACAATAAAAATATTCACAATACTCATATTAATAACATAATAAATTAGTTCAAAGTTTATAAATTTGATAATACTATATTAACTAAAATATATATAATTTCAGTTATATAACATACGGTAATCTGATTTGTTAATATTAGAATTTTATTTTCTTATTTCAAAGTACCATTCCAAACATTTTACATTTATATCTTGTTACAAATGCTTTTTTTTTTTAAGAAAATGTAAATCTTATAAATAGGAAATTCATGTTCATAAATAATTCAATCAATTTTGGCGTGTATAAAAAAAACAGCATAACTCAATTTCTAAAATTACAGAACTGCAAGCAAGTCTGCACATTATTTTCTCTCTTTTTCTTTTCTTTTTTTCCAATTTTGCTCACAAGTTCTTTTTTTTTTTTTAATAAGAATTGCGATTTAAAATTTATATTCAAAATCTCGTATCCCTATTTATTAGACCTGTACCATTAAATTAAAGGTTATTGGCAACAATCTCATTGTCAATTTCCTAACTTTTGAACTTTCATTTCACTAATTTTGCTTAAATTCATCTGAATGCACAAAGTTAGTCCCAAAACATGAAAATATTGGAGTGGACCAATGATAAGTTTTTAAGAATTTCTATACTTGTTTAATGAGGCATATATTGAATATCCATAATAGGAAATAATTTACTAAGAATTTGGAGGGTTAATAA
>CATIWF010105286.1:0-44059 GCA_949630135.1 Balakata baccata | reverse complement strand
TGTGTGAGCCATTAAAACACAAGGGATTTGGGTTCAGTGTGAGCCTTGAGAAAACACTAAGTTGTGAGTTAGCTAGGAAACTCTCTTGTAATCTCAAGTTGAGATAGTAGAACTCCTAATTGCGGTTGGGGAGAGGACTAGAGTTCGTTAACACCCGAACCTCTATAAATCCTTGTGTGCAATCTTCTCTTTCTCCTTTACTTTCTGTGTTTTATTTGCATATTGCTCAAACACTCAAAGAAATCCATTAATCCGAAAATTTATATTTGCCACTAATTCAACCCCCCTTCTTGGTGCTCCATATTTCCAACAAGCATTTTCCTATTGTTTGGTCAAGCACCAAACTCATCTACAACATTCAACAACTACGTTTGCCTTGGCTTGAAGCTAATCATTCACTCATTAATTACCCACTATTTAAAGTTTTCAACTACCATATCATATACAATAGGCACAAGCCTCTTATATTTCATATATTCATGCCTTCAAGGCTTCCATCACATTTAATATACTTTTCTTAGCACTTATGGTTCAAGCATAAGGCTTATTAGATACAACATTTATATGGCAATCATACATGTGAGTCACAAACATGCCATAATTGCATGGGGTATTATTGTATACAAACCTCAAATCTCCACCAATACTTTAGGAAAATGAAGCTCCTCTACCTCCTTGGTGGTTGTCTTGTAATGCCCATAAAATAGGGCTTAGACATAATGTGGAACATGAGGATATTATGGTAATTAAAAGTAAAGATACAAAAAGGATCAATTTTTGCCTATATTGAGGTAAAGTGGGTAAAACAGAATTGCGCTCGCGATTTAAAGACCACGCTCGCTATTTCAACAGCGCGCTCGCAATAATGGTAAGGAGAGTTACCTTATTTAAACATGATCCACTTTATCTTTTTTATTATTTTTGAGAACCCTAGCTGCCCCCACACATTAGAGCACAACCAGAGAATAGTTTCTTCACCATCCATTGATTAAACACCATAAAAACACAATTGAGAGTGATTTACAAAGATTTAAATAAGGGTTTTTAGGAGTTTTTCATAAGAACACGAGTTCCATTTTGAACATTCCTATAAATCGAATTCTCCATCTGTATTCTGGAATTTCTAGAGATATTTTAGGAAAGGTACAAAAAGTGAGGAAGGGAACCGAAACATTAGAGAGACGTGAGATTGTTAGTTTCAACTCCATAGATTAAGGTTTGTAGATATAATCATATTCATTCACTTTCTAGCTGTGTGCTTGCTAGTGCATAGGTATAGTGAATGATATGTCTCTGTTGAATGCCATGAACCTTGATCTGAATGGTTTGGATTCGACTGTATGGATTAATGCCATGTATTATTTATGATTTTCATGTTAAATTGAGACAACACACATTAAACGGATTATGGTACGAGTATAATAATGATCTGGGTTGTGTAAATGTCATATTATGCTTTTGTAATGAGTTAGTGGCTTTGGAAATAAACAAAGTGGATATTGCATGTAAAAATGATGAATCTATGGTGTTGGTGTCGCGGAAGTTACAATCGCGACTAGGGGCTCCCACTCTCGATTTACTTCACGTGCATTACTCCTGAAGTGTGCTCGTGAATTTTGTGATTACATTGTGTTCCATGCTTGTGTAGGGTAATGGATATAAGGATAATGATATACTTACATAATATGCCATGATATGACATGAGATATATGTATGTGTACATGATGATACATGGAACATGATAAGACATGAGATAAAGGATATGTATATGTTGATACATGGACAAAGATAGGACATATGATATATGAAAATGATACATGGATGAATTACATGTGGATATGCTAAACTATTTATATTGCCATGTGATGACATAGAGATGTTATTATGATCATGAAATATGGTTCATACGATTAAAGGAAAAGATGTTAATGCCCTACTCATACTAGGACTAACTATAGGATAGATGGTGTACCATTGAAGGTGGTTATAATACCATAGAATTATTTCATATGTTATTTTCGGGTAAGGTAGCTTCAACTCCGAGAGCGCTCTTGACCCATTATGATAGCCGTTATTTAATTTGTCGGGCAAGGTGGCTTCAGCTCTAAGAGCGCCCTTAACCCAGTATGTTAGCAGTTATTTATTTTTTAGTCAAGTGGCTTCAGCTCCAAAAGTGCACTTGACTCGATCATAGATTCAGACAGTCACGGTTAGGAGGACAAGGTAGCTTCAGCTCCGAGAACACCCCTATTCACAATCTGTATCTAGTAGACTAGTATTAAGTAATTGGGCAAATTATGAATAAATGGAAAAAAAAAGTTACTTTTACAGTGGTTTGTGATTTCAGGTAAAGGCTTCCGCTTACAAGTATGCTAATTTATGTTATGGATTGTTTGGCATGATCACATAAATGTGATATGATGAATTGGAATATCAGAACATGCGATGTACTATGATTTGCTTGTTACGAATTCTATAATATGCATGATAGAATTTATATGATTATATGTACCACTAAGCTTGGATAGCTTAGCATATGGGTATTCCTACATGCAAGTCCAAAGCTTTAGATAAAGTTGACACAGAAGTTGAACTAGTCAGAGGGTCCAAATTCAGAGTCAGCTCATAACTATGCATTTTTCCTTATTCATGCATGTAATATCCTCGACCGTCCATACATGCATTTCATTTGAACTTGTTCATTTTATAAATATCATTCATATGAAACACATGCATACATATGGATTTTGGCGTGAACGTGTTCATGAGGTAGACTTGCCATGGGTTGATTTATCTCAATAGGAGTGTGTCGTACATGTCAAGTCATAAATTAAATAAGGGTGATAAAGTATTAGGAATTAAATGGCATAAAATGATTAAATCAAAATAAATAGAATTTGATATAGTTGGATTCTATTTTGGGGCAATATATTGGTGCTCCATTTCCTTCATCATAGAGACTGATTTTGGAGAAATATAAAACATCAAACTTGTAGTTTCATGTCTTACGTTTATGGATATACAAATAGTTTTGCATGATTTGGTGTCTATCAAAAGGTATTGGCATATGATTGTGACTGGTTCGATTGTGGAACCTAGTTGAATCACTTACTGTTTTGATTAATTTTTTATATAATAGAGTCAATATTTAAGAAATATTAAAACATAAAAGATGTAGATATATATGTTATTTAGTTGTATACTAAATTTCAAAACAAATTGAGGGCATATGTTGAGTTATGGTCAAGAGAGTCATATCTATTTCATATTTTAGCTGTCCGCTTAGTATCCTATGCATGTCCAATCAGATTTTTGCCCATTTTGGGCTCCTTATAGACATTATCTATAAATGGTCAAAACACCAAAATTATAGGTACATGTCTTAGCTAATTTTTGGCAAAAATATTACCTCAATATGTTATGTATTTGGTGAGTTATGGCCTTGAAAATTGAGACTGGTCCAGATGCCAACTTTATTCTTGACTAGTTACAAGTACCCTACCATATGAGGACATTAGAGGCAGAATATGAAAGTTGTCAACATAAAAAATGTTCCATTTTAACATATCTATATTCATACAAAGTTTCATAAAAATATAACTTACACATTGTAAGATATGAAGATGCAAATTCGGTGTCCCAAAACTACCCTAGGGCAGAAACAAGGCAAAAAACAGAACATATATATAAATTGCATAAAAAATTACACAATGGTCCAATTGTTCTAAAATTTAGATATATTATAGTTCTACATGTAATTTAATTAGAAATAAGAATCATACAAATTGAACTAGTATAGAAAAAGTTATAAGCTTATGAACACATGAAGGTCACACTGCCATGATACCAAACCTTAGTTAAAGGTCTATATTATGCATATTTCAATTTGTTTAAGTTTCACTAAGTTGATTTAGCTACCATTTGATCGAGTATACATTTAATTAGGCTCATAGTATATCAGAGATCTCCAAGGAAGTGGAAGACAATAAATTAGAGGTTCAATATCAAAAGAAAATGTGAGTTTAATTATCAAATAATTTATTTGGTACATGTGTTTGTTGCATGCTATGTGCAACATAACTTGACTTGTTGCTATATGAATTACACGATTGTTATGGTATGGATATGATGTCAAAACTTGATGAATGACTTAAATACGTAGTTGTGTTATAGGTTTTTCTTTCATTAAGTGATTGATGATTGAATATGCAAATGTGATATAAATGCAAATGTTAAGTAATTATTGTTGCAAATGCAAATGCATATGGACTTAATAGGTGTTGTGACAAGCTAGATAGCATTGTAAAGCAAAAGAAGATGCTTATAGCACAAACAAATGTTCAAAAGTAAAAGAAAAGGCCTATGGCCTAACAAATGTGCAAATATTACAAATGATCAAGCTAGCTAGCAAATGCAAATATTTAAATGGAAACCCGGGATAGTGTCTGTTTAGCCTAGTCACAATAAAAAGAAAATGACATAAGCATAAGCAAATGAAATGTTTACATGATTTAACATTATTTATATTCAAATGATATTGATAAATAGAATGACATGTAAAATGTGTACGAATGACGATTATTACTTGTAATTGTGATTTGTTTGGTACTTTAGAAAGCTTTTGATGATTATTCCCACTGAGTTGCAATTCACCAAATTGCATCATTTTTTAGGAAGAGTTGAGTAATTAGCTCATTTTAGAGGTGCATACTATATAGAAGATATGAATCACAGGTCACCGGCCAAGCCTCGCCAATCTCTCTCCTTGCATTGCACATATGTATAGGAATATGACATCTATATTTTGGATTGTCTATCTATATATGTATAAATTAGTAAACATGCAGTGATGTGTAAATGTATATTTGGCATTGAACTTACTACCTAAAATTATTGAATGTAGATTTTAAATTATTAGCATATGTAACATTTTATATTTATAGTCAAGCTGTGATATTATAGAAAATTGTTAAATATTGCACTGTTATATTGTTATATGAAAAAAAAAATATCCCTCATTATAAATAGGATTATGTCTTATTCTCATACAATACATGATAACATAATACAAGTATAAGTGATATCCATAGGTATAAGGTGTTATAATGCATGTTGGGATATTTGGACTATTGTTTTAATATGAACTTATGATTTGAGGTTTTGTAAGTTTTTTTATGTTAGGCGTGTTTAGCCCTGGTTTACAGATGTTACAATTTAGTTATCATATTTATACATGAGACGTATCATATATATAGTTTATGATTTTATATTGCCATGGATGATGATAAGGATTATTATTATTATTATTATTATTATTATTATTATTATTATTATTATTATTATTATTATTATTATAAAAAAAAAAGTTAAACACTAAAAGAAGTATAATAGTAAGGATAGTAACAAGTATGTGGTGGCACTCCCTTAAATAGTGTCAAGTACGCTATATAGGAGGGTGTTACATGTCTCAAGGGTCTTGAGGAGCTCCTAACATAAACATTTACTCATCAATAACTTTATTTACATAAAAACCATAAATGAAAGCTATAAACCCTTGATTCTATGGTTCTCACCCAAGATGTGTTTCCAAACTTGGTCAAAGGTTCATGATAACTCTTTTATACATGGATTAACTTTTTAAATAACAAGGTCTTGCTTTACTCATCCCTATTTCAGTCATAAACCCTCAACCCTAGGTAGATTTTCGAGTTTCTTTTTGAAAGGAGGAGAAATCAAAGATCAAAGAAGGTAAAGTGTTGTACAACTTACCAAAATCCCCTTAGATTTCTCCCCAAGGTCGGATTTAGTGTTGGGTTCCCTTGTCCTTCTTTCTCCTCTATGCAATCTCTTTCTTCTTTTTTTTTTTCTCAAAAATGATGTTTTTCTTAAGTATTTGTGTGTTCTTTGAGTTGGATTCAAGTTTAGGAAGGAGAAGAAAGTGATTCTAGAATTTTCAATCAAGTAAGAGTGGGTGAAAATGAATTTATGACCAAATGAGAGAAAACTCAGATATATATATATATATATATATATATATATATGTACACTTAACATTGAGCACAGGTTGTGCAGCCTGCACGGTCATGCTCAGTGCCATAAAAACCTCATCTCGACATGGCATGGGTTGTGCATAGTGTCTTCAACCACATATCCTGCATGGGTTGTGCACAACACTTACCTAACTAACCTTGCACGGGTCATGCACAACACTTACCCAATAGATCAGCACGAGTCGTGCACAACACTAACATCAACTCTCTCTTGTTTTTCATGCCACCAACCTTTTTAATACCACAAAAGATCTTAATAACTTCTAAACCCGTTTTGTGGGTGTGACAAATGGGATCGGACCTGAACTAGCCAAGGATGGGGCACTCAGAGTTGATCAGTTCAGCCGATTTCAAATATTAATTTTAAAATTTTTTTAAGTATTAATTATATTAAATTTTATTAAAAATAAATTAATTTAGAATATAAATAAATGCAATTAAAATTATTATTGTGTATTTATAAAGTTTATTCATATAAATTGTAATTAACTAGAGTTAAATTTGAAAATAAAATTTTAATTTGTCTTATTAGTAATTTGTTTATAAATTAAAAAAATATAAATTAGAAATAAAATAAGAAATAATAAATTTTAAAAAAAAAATTAATTGGACTATAATAAATTAAATTAATAATTTTATTCTAAATAAAAATTTTGATTTTTAAATGAAAAGTAAAAAGAAAATAATTGAGCTTGAACTTAATTTTTTTACTATTAATTAAGTTGACTATGTATTATCTTGGATTTTAGAGAAATCAAAGTTTACAAAATTCTCTTACCTTCTAAATTTGTTGAATACCTCTTTACATTTTTCTAATCTGAACCATCAGTATCGGATCTACTAACGGTTCTTTCGGTCAATATTTCATCGTCGAATCCCTTTTTGAACTTTTTGTTGTCTTAGTTGTACTTTGGTACAATCATCGATGCACGTTTGTGCTTCTAATGATTTGGGAATGAAGTTAGATCGCGTCTCGTCTAAAATATTGCCTCATTTACCAAATGCTTATTCAATTATAACTGTTGAAACTGAACATGAAAAAATTTGTTTTGCAATTTGGGAGAGGACGAAATAAGTGTTTTAGCAGCGACTCCACTCTTTAAATACATCAACAATATTAGTAAATTGAGTAAAAAAATATATGACTAGGACAATAAACATCACTTAAAACATATGTTGCATCATTAAAAACTTTCAAAATCTCTAAAAGATTTTGAAAAAGTCTCAAAATTGTATATATAAATTAATTTGTGGCACATTAGTTGAAATAAATAAGTACAATAAATATTTATATTCATATGACTCATTGATTAATTCATAACTTGAATTCGACGAGTTGAAATATCTTATGGAAGTCTTTTGAATCTTTTGTCATTTTCACGACAAAATTAACCCCATGATTTTATTACTTGGGGATGTTCCCATAAATATGAAATTGCCTAGTTTATTGGATCAATTGCATCACCCAATATTTTTAAACCATCTTGCACATATAAATTTAAAATATGACATGCACATCTTATATAAAAAAATTTATCACTAATATTAGATTGATATAAATATTGAAGATCTCTAACAGAACCGATGTTTGCCACCGTATTATCAAAACCAATTGCAAAAAATTTACGAACTAAACTATATTCTTCTAAAATATTTTTTTATCATTTTAAATATATTATTTGATGTATGTCTTTCATCAAAAACTCTAAATGTAAGTAATCTTTTTTGCAATTTCCAATCATTATAAATCCAATGACATGTTAAACCCATATGTGAATGCATGTGTAATGCCCGTAATTTAAATCTGGATAATTAATATGTTTAATTACTGCAATTAATATTATTGGAGTCTAAAGTTAGGATTTAAAGGCTTCTAAAGTATTTAATTTATGTTATGAGTGATTTAATTAAAAGATATAAAGTTGAGAAAAGTTATAAGAAATAAGTAAAAGTCAATAATTTAAGTGGGTATTTGGCAAAAATAAGGAGGGACCTAAGGGACATATTTACCAAAGTACAAAAACCATTCTTCTTCCTTCTTCCTTATTAACATCAGCCCCAAACCTTAACTTTTCCACCCAAATTCGTGCTCCCTCTTAACCCCTTCATTCTTCCATTTTGTTTCACTAAAAAAAAAAAAGCCAAAACTACTAAAAAATAAAGGAAAAACCACTTATATAGCCCAAAACCCTTTAGAAAAGTAGAAAGAGGAAGTTGTTAAAGCTAAAGAAGCCATTTTCTTGGAGAAGAAAGAAGCTAAACACCCAAATCCATCTTGTCTTTGGCAAAGGAAGAAGTGAAGCCAAAAACTATCTTTTCTTCTTCTTTTCTCTTGTTTTCTACCATTTTGTGCTTAGTGGAGACCCATTTCGTATGAGTTAGTTCTTTAGTCAAGCTATGGTTTTGAAGAGTTAAAACTCTTCCATTTAGAATCTAGATTAATTAAAGAAAAAACTTGACATAGATTTTGAGTTAAAAGAGATAGTTTGATAGTTGAAGTTAGGTTTATATTTAAAGAGTAGAGTTATGCTATATATGTTTGTTCTTTAGCCTAAAAGAGGCATGTTGATGTCTTGTTAGGTGATAGAAAGGGTGGTGGAAACCCCAAAGGGAATAGCAAGCTTGAGGACTTAAGATTTTTAAGGCTCCATTTGAGGTTAGTACATTTATGCATGTTTATTCATAAACTCATACCATTTGCATTTTTAAAATGGTGGTTGTTATGTCTTGAGATGATGATTAGCATGATATTGATGTTGGAAATGATAATTATGATGATTTATGACTATTGGGGATGTCTATGAATTTAATCTAATTTTTGGTGAAGTATTGTATTTTGTGATGTTTCTAGAATTATTTAGAATAGTTTTGATTTCTTTAGTCATAACTCATGTTATAGAACTCAGATTTACATGAAATAAATTGGACATGAAACTATGCACATAGGCTAAAACTTTCATGAAGAACATGGATCCAAATTCTGATTGTAAATAGACCAAAAATGGGCTACAAAAGTCGGACATGGAATTGTTAATAATATCCTAGGCAAATTTTTAGTGAACAACTTATGGTTTTTAATCTATAACTTATGCTATAAAATTCGGATTTATGTGATTCTTATTGCCTATGAAAGCTAAGATATTAAGCTAAAATTCTTAGAAGACCATAAGGTTTAATTAAGTTCCTAAATAGGCAAGAAATACATTATAATATCATGGCTGAAATATGTCTGGAAAGAAATATCAAGAATTTAGTCTTTTAAATATTGTGTGACATATATATATATATATATATATATATGCTAAATTGCTGGAATTTTCCTTCTTTGCACTTAATTGTGTATTTTATATGAGGTTTGTAAGTTTTAATAAGGTAAATTATGACGTAATATGCAAGTATGGAATGAGATAAGATTATAACCTATCATGTTAAAAGAAATTATGAATACATATAATTGCTTACAAGGACGAGACTTATGATAGATGGTATGTCATTTAGGGGCTTTTACGGTACCATAGAAAACTTCTATATGATTTTTAATTATTGAGCAAGGTAGCTTAAGCTCGGAGAGCGCTCTTGTCCATTATGCTAGCAACTTAATCATATTATCAAGTCAAGGTATCTTAAGCTCGGAGAGCGCCTTTAACTCAAGCTCGTGACTAGCATAATTACAGGAATACATAGACAGGTGAATACCCTCAATGGTGCTAATGACGCAAATCTCAAGCAAGCATTTCTGACATCCTTTCCCGAAGATGTTTCCAATCATGTCCTCTTTCAGTTAAGAGAAAAAAGTGTTGACTTGAACTCCCTCAGTATTGGAGAAATCTTCTAGAGAATTTTGCTTTCCATCGATAAAATATGTGCACAACAAAACTGCATAGCCAATCTACCAATCCCACAATGGAGATCACAAGTATTTCGATATTTGTGATTGTGATGACTGCTATTCAGACAGGCTTGTAGATGGAATTCAAACTTCTTTATTCCATATTTGACAGCCAATATCTCTTTAAAGGTGGAATGATAGTGAAGTTCACTATCCTTAAAATGTCCACTAGCGTAACCACATACTTCTTTCTTATCTCCTATCTGTTCAAACAAGATAGCTCCCCCATACTCATCGGATGCGTTTGTCTGAAGAATTCTTTTGCCAGTAGATGGAATTTGCAGGTGGGGCAGAGTCTGAGTCACTGATTTGAGTGCTTGTACTGAGTGCATGTGAACATCTGACCAGGGTGGTGCCTTTTTCTTTAAAAGCTAATAAAAAGGCTTTACCAGTCGACTATACTGCACAATAAATTGTCGGATGTAGTTGGTAATTCTGAGAAACTGCTGGATTTGCTTAACTGTCAAATGACTGTCGGGAAACTTTAAAAGTTCCTGGGCCAGATGTGGTTGAGGCCTGTACGTTCCATTTTGAAATTGCATGCCCAAAAAGTCAATTGTGGGCTGGGCCAGCTGCATCTTGGATGGACTTAGCATTACTCCATGGGCCTTAGTGAGTTCAATAAACTTCTGGACTGTCTCTAGGTGAGAAATGAGATCTGGGCTGTATAGAAAAATATCGTCTATGTAGATGAGGGCCATATGAAGCAAAGGTTCATAGATGCAGATCATGGCCTTTTGAAACAGTGAAGGGGCGACTTTAAGCCCAAATGGCATTACGGTCCATTCGTAATGGTGATTGGAAATACAGAAGGCTGTCTTATAACGGTCTTCAGGTATAATGCCGAGCTGCCAAAAGCCTACTTTGAGATCAAATTTTGAAAATACCCTAGCAGAAGCCATGAAGGGAAACATCGAATCAATCCTTAGCAGTGGATACTTATCATCTTGAAGAAACTGATTCAAAGGCTTATAATCGATAACAAGTCTTTTCTTTCCTCGAACTTGCTCCAATCTCTTGTTAACATAGAAGGCTTGACAAGCCCAGTTGGACTTTGTCAATTGAATCAATCCTTCTTGCATCAATTGTGAGCATTCTTGCACCGCGAGCTGTATATCTTCTGGATTCATTCCAGGATGAGTAGCTTTTGTGGGATTAGTGTCTGCATGATCCTTGAAAGGAAGGATAATGAAGAACTCAGGGCGAGTCCAGAGTGGAGATGGGTGTTTCTTCATGAAGTTAGTGTGGGAAGATGCACAACATGAATCGTGTAAATCCTGAATCAATTCTAGTGACAAGGTTAAGGAAGGTTGAAGGGTAAACAAGGAAGGGATTGTGGTAAATGGCAGAATCTGATGGTTATATTGTAAACCAGTAGGAAGGATGGACAGTATAGCTAACTTATAATAAATGTCAAATCCAAGGACCAAATCTTTATCGGGTAGATTGGAACCAAGGACATGAGTCCATATATATAAGTTAGGAAAAAGCTGTAACTTGATTGGATTCCTAGTTTTTAATGTAGTGGTGAAAATTTTTCCATCTGCTGCCTGGAATTTCTAGGTATGAGAGGTCCAGTATCGGTCAGGTAAAATGGCTGGGTTCATCATAGATGTGTGAGCACCTGTATCAATGAGTGCAATTATCTTGATGGGGGTTGAGTATTTGTGAGGATAAACAAAAATAGGGACTAAAGGAACTAGGTATGAAGTCTGGATAGAACAAACAGAGGAAGTTGAGGTAAGGGTCAAGTTGGTAGAAAGAGTCATCTGTTAACAAGGGAAAAGGAATTATGGTATGAATGGAAGACAAGTAATGATCAAGGAACATTGGATTATGGGAGTGAACTTCATCATCTGAGTCGAACTGAGTATCCGAGTCTGAAAATTCTGGTGCAAAAAGTGCTTTTTCATCTGCTTCATCATCAAAGGAAAATAATAATTCAATATCTGCATTCT
Organism: Balakata baccata; assembly: GCA_949630135.1. Taxonomy (NCBI): domain Eukaryota; kingdom Viridiplantae; phylum Streptophyta; class Magnoliopsida; order Malpighiales; family Euphorbiaceae; genus Balakata; species Balakata baccata. The sequence continues at coordinate 32,162 of CATIWF010105286.1, read as the reverse complement.
CAAGATCAACTGGAGAAACTTGATTGATCTTCTGGATAATCTTGGCTGCTTTCTTAGGCTTATTAGGACACTGTTTTGCAAAATGTCCTTTTTTGCCACAGATGTAGAGGCTGGAATACAAAGATCCATGGCATGATTCTGTACTCTATAAATCATCTGGTAGTGAAGGGTAGCTATGTCTATTGTAGCTACATTTTGTACTCCAGTAATCACAATCTATTATCCAGTTAATTCAGTTTTTGAGTAAATGAGTTATTGGCTAGTGAAATAAGTTGAATAAAATGGAAATGACTACTTGTTACATGATTATGGAATATTTTATAAATGTGTGGCACAAAATGTATAATATCCCTAGGTTCAGTTGATTACAAATAATTCATAGTTAATTATCAATATGATTGGCATATTCATTTTGATTGTCATATCATGGATATATGTACATAATTTGATGATATGAGACAAGTATGCTATGTATGTTTTTAAATGATTACATGACTTTGAGCATAATAAAAAAAAAAGAAATATAAAAAGTAAATATATTATATTAGTTGATAAGTATGGTTTATGTATATGATTATGTTTAATATCCACTATGATTATATATGCATTGATGCATATTTGTATCATTTCAAATGTATATTTTATTACATGTTGAACATTATTTTAGCATGAGCATGGTATACATATGATATGTCATCTCATGATTGTACGAATTTATATGCATATATGTACCATTAAGCATTAGGTTGCTTAGCATGTGAACGTTCGTGCATGCAGGTTTGGAGCCGATAGATAGAGGAACCTAACTGAAGAAAAGAAAGTCCATCAGAGATTATAGTACAGACCTTTAGGGTCGGTGATATCATGACATTTTTATTTTATTTTTGTTATATGTCATATGGGATATGTGTAATTGGTTTTGTATATGTCTATTGGATTAAAAAATATGTATTTATTTATGATACAATTCGGTAAACACCGGGTCAATTTAATCCAAACTAGATTTATTTTATTAGATGAATGATAGTTTTATGCATGATATAAGATATGGATTAATATATTAATATGGTAATATGAAAAATATTTGTAAGAAAGGATGTTAAAAGATGATAATAATAATAATAAGAATAATAATAATAATAATATAAAGAAAAGAAAAAGTTTTAATTTTCATAAGTTTTCAATAACATAAAGTCTATAACACTTATTTATATAATTGGGTTAATTCTAATTATATGAGAGAGTATTACAACATAAACCAATTATCACTAGAAATTGTAACACGTCCATTCAAAGACATAAATATTTTACGCAATTTTCTTTTATTTTCTTTATATATGCTGAATAAAACACGTTTAAAAGTTTCTTGGAACACATTTAGTACCATGATTTAATGCATTTTGACAATAATTTGAAACTTTTTTAAAGGGTTGAACCACGAACTGCCAATTTCGAACTAAAACTGGCAGTTTACAATTCAATGGGAAAGGGTTGGAACCAACCTTGACCAGTCCAATATGGGTTTGACCAGTCAGTTCAATGGGTCAAAACGGCCCGAGGCTATTCCTAGTTTGATTGACAGAAAAATTTGCTGGCTTTCAATATAGTAGAACTACTAGTTATTTTGATTCAAAGCAACATGAATTTGTTTGTCTTTTTGGTTTCTTTCTAAGCTCAAGTTAATTTTTTGTGTCTTTTTGGTTTCTTTCTATGCTCAAGTTAATTTTTTGAGCTAATATAGGTTGGATAACAATTTTCAATGTTAATGGCACTACTTAATCTACTTATGTTAGAAGGTAGTTGGTGGTGGACCCAAGATCTTGAGTTAAGAGAGGGCAACCCTAAATTAGGGGTGCAAACCTTAACTCAGGGGAATGCAATTGGCTATTTAGGAAGAATAAATCCTAGAAAATAGTAAAAATTTACATATTATTTTATATATTTTAAAAAGTTAAGAGGATGTAGTGGTACAATCAATTAAATAAGTTAGTCTAGGAATCATATGGATACATAAAATCAATTCTTTGAGCATCTCCAAAAGACTCTTTATTTGGATATTATGCTCTCTATTTTGAAAAGTCATTCCATAAAAAGGGTTTCTAATAGACATCTATCTTTAAAATTTAGAGAAGATAATGAGCTGATTCTCTATATCTAAAGAACCAAATTTCATTTTATATTCTAACTGTAATTAATGCATCTCAACTTTCTATACATGTTCTCTTTTTTTATTGATATGTTTCTCTAAAATACTTCTCTCTTTTCTCATAATAAAAATCATTTATTTTTTTCTTTTGATAAATATTAATTTTTATGAAATAAAGTAAAATAAAGAGTAAAATATAAAGAATCTATTGAACTTGTAAAAGACTTAAAATATAAAAAGTTTATTGGATTTATAAAAAACTTTTTACTCTCTTTATTTAAAAATGCTCTAAGATACTCTTTAAAATAAAGAGCATTGTTGGAGATGCTCTTATACTATGGGTTCTAGTTCATATTGCAACATAGATCAGAAGTCCATAGACGTGCGACCATGCTAAAGAAAATGTGTGCGCCTTTTCTCTCCATGACATAAGGTTCATTGAGAATCAACTATAAATTCATTGAGTCTTAACTACAGGTTCATTAAACTAGAGTAGCAGATTCATTATTTTTCTTTAGTACTCAATCAGTTTAAAATGCATAAAGTTCATTGATTCTTAAGTATAGGTTCCTTAAATATTAACTACATGTTCATTGATTGTTAATTATAGGTTTAATAATTATACAATATAGGTTCATTAAAATTTCAACGACATGTTTATTAACACTTATCGGTACAACACATAAAAATTATGATGAACATCTACTCCATGACAAATGAGCATATGCATTAACAAATAAATATATAAATTTCAACTAATAAATCTATATGCACAAAATAATGAATCTTTAATTTACAACTAAACAAACAAACAAAAACACACAAAATTAAATTAAAAAAAACAAAAAAAAAAGTAAAAGAAAAGAGCAAAATACATAAAATCAGAATCATAACTCTTAGAAAACTAAAAATAAAAAAAACTACGAATCAAACATACATTATTTGAGAGAACAAAGAATAACATTCATTACACAAATCATCAATAAAAGAGCAAAAATCACAAAACGTTACAATTTAAAAAAAAAAAAGCGCGATTAACTCTCTCCTTGGATATACACGTGTAAATAGATATTTGATCCATATTACAATATGAACAGTTCATAATATGATTTACCACATATAATAATGGTTACCAATAATTTATTCATAATCAAACGAGCTCAATTATTAATTCCAAATCTTTTCCACTAAAAAATTTGAAACTCTATAATTGTATATTATCATGGATTAATATAAATTTGACCTATGTCACATTGATTTCTTTACTAAATAATCTTTTGTACAATATCAATAGTTAAATTGATATTTCAACTATCAAATCAATTTAATTACATCTTGTATATTGACATATGTCAATTTTCTCTAATGATCATATTTCAACAATCACATTATAAAATTAATTTATAATTATTGTTGACATACTTTGTCCAGAGAATTTAATGATCAAGTACCGAAAATTCGTCAAGAGATATTTTAGTACAAATTCTATATTATTAATTTATAATTATTACTATTCGTAAATGCACTCACTAAGTTACTAAAAATATTGACTTTTAATTAAGTTGCACTCATTAGTAACTCAAATGAAATGATATTTATAATTATAATTATATTTAACTCAAGGTTAAAATTAAAGTAAAATCAATGCCTATGAGATTTAATATGTAACATCTCTTCCCCCACATATCTAGAAAAACACTCTTACTCGAATTCATCCAACCCCAAACAAGCACATCACATGCAAATCTCGAAGGTTAGCCAATTGTAGCCCCTTCTAACAACATTTTCCACATAAAAGAGGCTAAAATATGCCATAATCATATCATGACAAATACATATACACAACCAAACAGTGCATAAACATTAAATTCCATACACCACACATAGCCATTCACCTCATTTATTCCACTTATTTCCACACACACTAACCATGTTCTCAATTTCTTACCTCCCATTATTGACATGTTATCCTCATTTATGGGTTATTACTATATTTACTACATTCCTTTTCATTTATTACCAATGCATTAATTTTCACTAACCACGTCTTCAATTTAACACTCAACCAAAATCAACAAGGCAATAACACAAGAATTCATGACATCCATACCATATGCCCATGAAGATTGTAAAAAAAATATGTACAAACCTTAACAAAAAGTGCTCCTTAATCCCTCACGTACTAGATCAAGCTCGGTCCTTTCCTCGTGGTTGAGATCCCTTTCCTGTATTGGCACCTAAAAGAAATTGCGCTGTGAACACTCTCAAATCCTCAATATTCAACCTCTATTTTTACATCTAACCCAATTCCTTTAAAACAAACATAAAGCTCAACCTCACTTAAGAGTCCTCAAACTAGGTCTTTCAACACTCTAACTCCTCTAATAACATGTTCTTACTCTTAATCAAACCTCATGGAAGGTTCTTCATTAAGAAAACCTAAAAACCTATCTTATCCTTACATTACACAAATGGGTCATTACCTATTTCAGGTAACCTCAATAAAACCTACCAAAATCAACCAAAGAGATGAAGAATTTGTGATTCCTTAAATCTTGAAGGCTAAAATCACCTTTGAGATGGTAGAGAACTTGATCTTCCTTCGAGCTCCAAGCTTTCTATCTCTTGCTCCTTCTTCTTCCTTGAAGGAAAACTCCAAATCCTTCATCAAATCTTCCTCTAAGATGTTAGATCTAGTGTTTGGAGGCTTAAAAACCTTCAAAGAGCCATGAGGAAGATGAAATTTTTAGAAGAAATTGGGCATTCTAGGGTTTTGAGACTTTGAAGGTTCAGTTAAAATGAATTAAAATGAGTTAAAACACATTTATACCATACCCTTCATAGCCACGGTCACGATCGTGACATTTTTAGGTGTGGCCATGCCCTATTATGTCCAAAAAGCTCCAAATAGCCCTTAAACACAACCTTTATGACTGAATGTGCTCAATATCCTCCTTTTCATGTCTATTTTACACCTATAAAAACTCAAGACCAAATTCCAACAATAAACCCCACATATACCTCATGTATACTCTTCATATACCTCTGATATACCTATATGTTTGCCCTTAATATACCATAGATATACTACCAATATACCTCTTTTTTAGTCATTTATATACATGTGCCATAACACATAATAAAACAACTAAGCCCTAACTAGTGAGCGTGACAAGTCTAGCATGCCAGGAGTGCCACAGCGTGCTAAGGCACACCCAACACACTTGTAAAGGGTAATGGATATGATGTTAATGAAATATATGTCTTATATGCTATGATGAACATAAAGAACATGAATACACATATGTTATGATACATAGATGACTTATATGAGTTGAGAATTATTGATTATTATGGAAATTGTATTTGATGAGATGACATGCTATGTTATTCATGTTGGGCAATGCTATGTCATGGTATGTATATATAAGACACATGTATACTAGTACATGGTGATATGTGATAAGGAATATGATAAGACATGTGAATGATATACATGTGATATGTTTTGTGCGATTAAAGAATGTAGAAATGACCTTATTATCCTTACTCATACTAGGATTGACTCTATGATAGATGACATGCTATTTACACTTATTTACAGTACCATATGTTATTATATGATATGGTAATTCGGGCAAGATGACCTAAGCTCCGAGAGCACTCTTGACCCATCTTTTCTAGCAATTATTATTATATCAATCAAGCTGTCCCAAGCTCTGATAGCACACTTGACTTGATCACGGTTATGAACAGTTACAATTAGGTGAATAGGGAGGCCCAAACTCCGAAAGTGCTCCTATTGATAACCAGTATCTAATAGTCTGAGTATTGAGTAATTGTGTAACAATCTAGTGTTAACATAGTGATAGAGCTGTTTTAATTTTGCTTGATATAAAATGATGTAATTTCGTGTCCAGTACCTCTAATTTATATTTATGAGTTATTCATGATGTGATTTTGATGTCCAATCCATGCAAAATTGTTTTGGTTCCATTCTAACTCTCCAATTGATTTATAGTTCATAGATGATTCAAAATTGGCATTTTTGTGCAACATGTATTGGTAATTTAATTTATGATGATTTGGAACGTCTAATGAATTATGTAAATTATTATAAACTAATTTAAATATGTCAAATTTGATGATATTCAGATTTGGTTATGGAATTTTCGATACTATTTTTGAATTGGTTTGGAAAAAACCATTCTAATTCTAGTTTGGCTTGGTAATATAAGGGTTTTGTTTGCCAATTGACAAAAATGACTTTTGCATCAATTAAGGACCCACCCAAAAGTTAAAACACAATCCATATATGTTCTAAATATGCTTGAATAATTAAATTAACAAATAAAAAGATCATCCCCTTGGGAGAATACAATCGGCTACACTAGGTCAATTTAAACCTAGTTTTTCAATAGCTTAGGATAAATTCGAATTTAACATTTAAGTCAAATCTAAATCATTCCAAAATCATCATGGACATTTTATATCATCATATTAACATGTTCAATAATGAAAAATAAAACTTTAAGGCCATTGACAAGTCTAAATGATAAGGGAGTCCAAATTGTTCTTTTCAACCATGTAATTGCATAATTAAATTAAAATCAATTATGACGCTCATAGAGTGGATCTGATACCACTGTTGGATTTTAAGTATGTATCGTATACAAAAGTACAATATAATTTAAAATTTTTACAAATCTAAACTACATAACGCCTTACGGAAATCATAACTGATCATACACACAACTATAGTTTGGAAGATTACCTTTTGTTTCACTGATTATTCTTTAAACCTTGAATTGCCTTATCGGATTTTAGCAAACCACAACAATCCTTTCTTAGAATGTCTCTAGTGATATCCATACAAATAGGATGAAAGAAACCATCTAAGGCCAATAGGTGATCAATATACCAAGGTGCTAGTATGGTCGAATGATCAAAGAGAGAAGAGAATTAATTTTTAATTATTTTCTCAAGAGAATGCCGGTTAAAACTTAATATGGCTTTATATGTTTCTATATTTTCCCTTAGGGTTAGAAGTCCAAAATCTAAAAGGAAACACAAAAAGTCTTAACAACATGCCTATCATAAGGCATCTAGCATGCAGCTTGCATGCCAACGCACACGGATCTGCACGGACGTGTTGTCCTGCATGAGGTTAATGTCTGTAGCACATGTGCAAATTTGCATAGGCGTATTGCTGCTGGCTAACGCGGGATGTTGCCTTTATGCATAAACATACACAGCGACAAGCCCGTACGCTAGTTAGCATGCTTGCATGTTAGCTGCACACCGGCAGCCTTGTGCATGTGCGCCCATTGCCTTGGGCTTGTGATGATTTTTGCGCCTGCAAAAATTTTCCACACTTGTGACACTATCTAGCCTAAATTTTCTCTCGCATGCCTTGGATTAATACCGAGGCCTATTTTACTCTTTCATCACATCTTTATATCTGTGTGACCCAATAGGTTGCCACATATGTTGGCCACTCAAATTATCGATAATTTGAGCAAGTCATGAGCAATATCTAATCACACAACATGACTCCTAATTGATCGGAAAGATCAATGGTCTAACTTTGAATCTTTCCATTGATAAATGTTGTGTAGTTTATCCTTTCACCTCACTATATCTCATTCAGTTTAGTCCATGGACTACGTGTCAACTCCCACCGGACTGAGTACATCACACCCAGTCTGAATAATGTTAGTTTATGTCCATGAGACTCATTACTCTATAGATATGTTCTTGAAGATATTCTTCAAGACATTTTCACTCTGGCTAAAGATTTCCGAACAATGATCTCCACAGAGGCCACAGGTATACACTCCTTCTATTAGGAGTGATGAATCCTTTATTGGCTACTCAACTACCTTCGAATACCTCAAGCTATACACAATCACTACCCTATAAGCGACTTCCGTGAGGCAATAAGGAATATTGTCAAAGTATAGTATTAGTATCCAAGATAGCCCTGAGCACCTCAAGTCTAAGGATATATGCATTATTGTCTTAATGAAACTACAATTGATATTGAATAGACAATCCATGTGATTGTTTCATACTAGGTCATCCAATGCATTCTAATACTCTATTAAGCATTTGTATGTTAACTTTTAACATCTCATGTATATGGCTTATGAGATCTTCCACTTGACCTCGTCAAAAAGTATAACATGTGTTACTCTATCGATTAACAATATCTCGTCTTGTTAATCTTATGACTAGGGATAATTTACATATAAATATAATTGCACATTATAGAAATCTCATCATCGTGATCTCATCATGACTCCCTTCATGCTATATTTTATATAAGAACTATCATATAACGGTTTATGATCTAAATCAATTCAGATAAATATGAACACTATTAAGTAAATAATGCCTTTGTTAATGAATAAGTATGTATATCAAGTGCTAAAGGTGATGGCCTTTAGAGCACCTCTCTAACAAACTTGGCATTGATTGGTTCCCAAGTATAATCAACTCGACACATGTTGGTGCCTACATATAATCAACTCAGTACATATTGGTGCCTGTATAATATTGTCACTTAGTGCTTCTTTCAGCATCCCTTATTAGCATGTTAAACTATCCAAGACTTTAGTTCTATGTTAGGTGTTCTAGGGCTTTAGTATTGTTGCTGCTGTTGTTATTATTATTATTATACACAAATAAAGCAAAAATTCTTGCAATTTAACACACATATATATCACATAATATTTAAGAAGCTAAATTACCAAATATTGTTTCCTAGCAGATTTTTGCCCTGTTTTAGGTTGCACTTCTCACTCCTTTTTGAATAGAATTGAATCTCATAATCTTCTTAGAATTTGTAGATTATTGTCTTTAAATTTTATTTGCAATAAGAATCACACAAATCCGAATTTTCTAGCATAAGTTATAATCCATTAACCATGTGTTGTTCAGTGAAATTCTATCAAGTATTTTCTAGATAGTTCCAAATCTATTTATTTTGTAAATTACTTTAGTCTCAATTATAAATAAAATTAGAGTCCATGCTCTTCATAAAATACTTAGCTATATGGATCTATTTTCATTCTAATTATTAAGGAAGTAGGACCCATAGACATTCTCCCTTTACGCAAATCAGAGCTCCAAAACATTAGTTATGGCAAAATAAATCAAGACTGTTCTAGAGAATACTTCATCAATATCACAAATGCGTAATAGCTTATCAATAATACTTCATTCCATACATATTTATATTCATACCAAATTTTCCATATTTCATCCTCAACATGTTATTGGGACATAGTCAAAGTATCATTCCCTTTTAAAATCATTTACTATCACAATCACACATCATCATACTCATAATGCATTAGCAATCAAAGTTCACATGTCAAATTTTTACCAAAAAAATACGTAATACATAGCTCTTTCATATAAAAGGGATATTTCTTAGTTTAGTGTGATTATGAAAACTATTTACCAATTTAGAATACTTTTTCTCAAAATCCTGGATTTATAGTAGTTTTAGTTTGGGTATAACAAGAGTACGTACGCCAGTTGGACCAGCATACTGCATGGTGTATCAGTCCAATTGGCACATCTTCCTTTTTTTTTTTCTTTCAATTTTGTTAGCCACTTTAATGTTTTTTTCTTTGTAGATGTTGGTCACCTTAATTTCTACGTGTTATTTTTTTTTCATGCATGCATTTATTGATAGCACTCTAGTTAAATTTGTATTTTGTTAATTTTTAAATTGTACTCTAATTATATTATTATTTGTCCTAATTAAATTTATTTATCAATTTTTGGTTAATTAATTTTTTCTTTGAAAAATAAAGATACATAATTTATAAATTAATTAACATAAATTAAATTTACTAGTTAATGAATAAACTAAATGTACAAATAAAGAATTTAGAATTCAATTATGCATAAGTAAAATTTAATGAATAAAAATTACATATTATTACTTGAAGAAATTGGAGGTGTGGGACTTGATTTATTTTTATTATTATTTATTTCCATCACAATTTATTTCTATATTTTTAATCACTAAATAAATTTGTAAATTTTTATTCATTAAATTTTACTTAATGCATAATTAAATTTTAAATTCTTTATTTATATATTTAGTTTATTCATTAAATAGTAAATTTAATTTATAAATTATGTGTCTTTATTTTTCAAAGAAAATATTACTTCAATTAAATGAACCTTCTTTCATTTAATTCGTTCAATCTATTATTGATATATGTTGGTGTCTTAATTTTTCATTTTTGTTAGGCCAAAAGCTAGAATTCGAACATTTCAATGCTATTTTTATCACAAATGTGCTTGGTTTTCAATCGGTACAGTGCATCTAGTCTAAACGCATGTATTGAATGGATTCCAATTGGCAAACGTATGTAACAATTCTCTCCTTCTTAAGAAAATTTTGCCATCGATTTTTTTTTTACTTGGCTAAATATCTTGAACAAAATTCTTGGAGTATTGGCTACTTGTCTATCCATCTTTACTTGTTTTATATGTTAATTTTAAATCCAACTTTCGTTTAGAATTTTAATAGTTCTCAACTATTTTACTTTTCAAGATAGTGTAAATTTCTAACTTCCTTTAATTTGTCTAGTATTTGTTGTTTTAGATCTGTACTCGGAAGTTCACACTTCTCTTCTCTTACACTATATTGTTTACAAGCTAGGTATATCACATTTCAAATCTCTCTTCGGAAAAAAAAAAAAAAATTCTTATCACTGTTTGTATTTCTATTAGGTTTCAGTTCTACTCAATTAAGTTATACTTAACAATTATAGATTTGTTGGGTCCTACTAATTTTCAAAAGTTCCATTTGTAAATACGACTATATTATGAAATTTCTTTTTAGAATCTCCTACAATGGTTTATATGGGTCTTAATTAGGACGATTCTTGTCGTTAGTTTACTCCTTTTTGTGAAGTTCTTGTTAGTATAACTGTTACTACATATCCCAAGTTACTATTCTTTCTTTCGTATAGTTATATTACTCAAACTTTTTACCTTGATGCGTTACTAATCTAATTCCATTAGTATCATATTACTGATTATGACAAATATAGAAATTACATTAAAAGATATAGTTTACGAATTTTCATTTTTCCTGTGTAAAGGTATCTTTAACATGCCTCTTTGTTCCATGGAACTCAAGCTCTTCGAGCTAAAGACCACAATGAGAGTGTCAGATATATCTGCTTCCTTTTAAATTAACATGCTAAAAAGACGGCAATTTGCATCAAGTACTGAATATTTAAATATAACCAAATCTATAATATTAAAAGTCGATTAACTACATGTTATAATGATCAATGCTCTAAAGCAATAGTTGACACACTTTGAAAACAAAGTGAGACCTTTTGTACTTATTTCTTTGGGATATTTCCATACTTGTTTCCTATCCAATATTTAACTTAGCACCTTTAGTTGTCATAGTTTATTTGAATATTCAACATATTGAAAACCAAAATGATTTACCACAAAATATAATATGCGATATTTTGGCAAATATATATGTTGTCAATTCTAGAACTATCTGTTAACTATCACTATAAGATCACTGTAGGATCTAAAAATTCCTATTGAATACTAAAGGAGAAAAGGATTTCAGGTAAAGAAAATAGTCAAAAGAAAGGGGATGACATTTCTTCTCAAACGCAGAAAAGGGGCTATCAGCTCTCAACTTTGATCAAAACTCATAAACACAAAACTCTTGCTAAGCTAAACAAGTAAATCAACAACAATGTTTCCATTTTCCGAAAAAAGAATCCACAAAAATAAAGGGAGAAACTTACTTTGAGCATATTACAATATAGAGGGAGAAACTTACTTCGAGCAAAGGGGCCTGATTTTGAAGGAAGTGAAGACAAAGATTTAGTTTTCGAAGAGCAAAAATCAAGTTGAAAGAAAAATAATGAGGAATCACTTTGCTGCAGATGGGTCTTTGATTTCCTTTGGGTTCATCGGATGTGAAAATCACTTTGCTACAGGTGGAGCATTGGAATTTTAGGGGAGAGGAATCCAGAGCTTCGAAAATCTTCTACTCTGCAGCTCAGTTCTAGTTTTGAAACCTCTATTATGTTTTTAAAAAGGCAAAATTATATATAAAAAAAATCCAGAACTTTAAGATATCACTGTTAAATCTAATTCTAAAAAAAATTATATTTAAATAGTATAAATTATCGTTTTTGAAATAAATATAGTTTTGGTAACACAAAACCAGTTTTCAAATCTAATCGGCGCTTAGGTGGATTGATCCGAACCGAACAGCCAAATTAAATAATTGAATTAAATAACAAACGCTTTATTCCAATTATAATTAGATATATTTAATCTAATCAACATATTTAATCCATATTTATAGCCAACTACTTCATTTGGTGAGTCTATATAAGTATTAGTTAGGTTTTTAAACTAATTCTATGCTATTGAATCTTAACTTGTTTCAAAAATGAAAGTTCACATAGTTTAAATAGAATTTTTTTAAAATTATATACAATTGTGATCCCTTATAAAATTTAGGATTTGTAATTTTCCCTTTAAAAAAATAGAGCTGCTCAAAAGGATAAAAACGTAATTTTGCATTCAACAATGAAATTTTCCTCCCAAACAGTTCAATTTTCTCTCTAATTTAGAGAGAAAAATAACTCACACTTTCCATTCCCCTTTGTTTTTCCTCTATGTCCAAATAAGGGAAAATAAAAATCCTTCTATATTTTACCATTTATTTTCTTTCCTCTTTTATATTCTCTCTTCCAAATAGGATATTAGAGCATTTATATCCATGAAAGTGGATGACAATTTCAAATGGTAATTTTAACTGTCATATTAACAAAATTTTAACTATACTTTTAAACATATTTTATCCATGCAGTTTATATCAATTTTAATTTATGGGACCCGATTAATATTTTAATACATTATATTCATTATTAATAATTATAATAATTATAAAATAATAAAAATAGAACCCACATAAATTTTTTTATCATTTGAAATTACCTCTCTTCTTTCAATATTTGCAAACTTTAAAAATTGAAAGCTACTAACACACTTATGTAATTGCATTTGTGATGGCTACACAGGATTTTGCAATCCCACTTGTAGTCCTATATAAATTTTTTAATCATTTGAAATTATCTCTTTCTTCTTTCAACATTTGCAAGCTTTCAAAATTAAAAGTTACCAATATGCATTTACATTTGCAATTGCATGAGTGTGTTGGTAAATGCAAATGCAAAAGCAATTCCATGTGACAATTTGCACGAATGTGTTGATAACTTTTAATTTTGAAAGTTGTAGTTGAAGAAGATTCAAAATTGAAAGAAGAAAGATAATTTCAAATGATTAAAAAATTTATGTGAGTTTTATTTTTTTTATTTTATAATAATTATAATTATTAATAATGAATATAATATATTAAAATATTAATCAGATTCCACAAATTAAAATTGATATAAATTACAAAAATAAAATATATTTAAAAATATAATTAAAATTTTATTGAAATGACAGTAAAAATTACAATTTAAAAATGTCATCCAATTTTATGAACGATGATACTTTTAGTAGCATTAATAATCATACAAGATAAAATCTGAGACAAAATTGTCTCTTTGAAAGTGGGTTAACATTTAGGCACCTTACTTAGAATTTTTTTTTTTTTTATGAACAAAGAGAAATCTAGAATAGTGAAATTATTTGAAACTTGTCATCAAAAAAGTAATAAAAAATATTGATAATGACAAAAGAATGGGGCCATGTGGTAAACAACTTTATTAGTTGTCTTATTATGATTAGGGGCATGTAAAATCTAATCAAACCAAATTGAATTCAATTTATTAGATTTTATTTGTTCGATTTTTTATTTAATTGATTCGGTTATCCATTAAAATTTTGGTTTTTTTGGCATGAATTATAAAAATTTATTTAAATTTATATTAACTAATTTTAATTAGAATAATTAATAAAATTATGATAATTTATTTTAATTTATTCTAATTTATAAAGTTGTGACAATTGATTTTTATTTATGATAATTAATTTATAAAATTATGATAATTAAATTAAATTTATAATAATTATAGTAGTTAATGAAGTAATGATTATGTCAATTTATCATAATTTATGTTATTTTATCTTAATTTATAATAATTTATAAAATTATATAACTTGATTCTAACTTATATATGGTAATTGATAAAGTTATGATAATTGGTTTTAATTTATCATTATTACTAAACTTATAGTATTTGGTTATAATATATTATAATTGATAAAATACAATAATGAATATAATTTATATAAATTTAATTAATTAATAAAATTGATTAAACGAATTGAACCAAACTAAAATATTTTTGTTCAGTTCTAAATGTTATTTGGTTCGGTTCAATTTTTATAAATAGATATTGGTTCAGTTTGGTTTTTATAAATTCAGTTTGATTCAAAATCAACCGAACAAATGCTCACTCCTAATTATGATGATATATTATTGATTTATTAAACAAGAATTATAATTCCACCCAAAAAATTTAAACAAGAACTAGGGACACCACATTCTTCAATTTTTCACTGTTTCTTAGATGGGTTCAACTTTGTTTTACCTTATTAATTTTTAGTATATTTGTATTTATGTAGACAATAAACGTTTATGACTGATATATAATATCTATATATACTGCATATATTTATATTTTTAATAAACCTAAATATATTAATATATAACATATATATAAGTATCATATATTTGTCCTATATTTTTCACAGTGTATTTAATAATTTTGATTTATACAGAGATATATAAAATATATTTTATATATAAGTATTATGCAATGCACATTTACCTAATAATAATAAAAATAAAAAATAGATATATAAACATATATCATATATATATATATATAGGATATTATTTTTAGTAAAATTTTATAAAAAGTGATTTTGGCAACTAATTGTTATTTCTCTATACGTACAATGTGATCAAACAAAAAATACCAGCAATTCCACACAAAATTTCCTATCACAAAGTTATTACAAAGTCATCATCATTTTTATGAGTAGGTGGAAATTCATGTTATAGGTCTCTACGTGTCCACTTCCTATCCCTCATCCCATCCTACCTTCACCTTCATAATTTTTTTTTCCTTTAACATACTTCGAACCCACCTTCTTTTCTACCAAACCCCAACATGCGTACCTTGTTTTTCTTTTCCACACCTCGGTCCCATCTTCTCTTCTGTCACTCCTGATTTTTTTCCGTCAATGTTACTTATATTTATACCCTTTTTTTTTTCGTTTGTATTATTCGTTCCTCTCTCTGTTAATCAAATATTCAGATCTGACCAATAAAGACCAACGACGTTGGATGGCAGGATTGCTTCAGCGAGAGAGCTACGACGGTGTTAATAGACGCTTTTTGGAGTTGAGAGAAGAAATCTGAATCAGAGGCCACCCAATCGCAACCTACCCAAATCTCACCTCAATGATTGAAACCACATAAATGAGTAGTTTGTTTCCAGAAAATGGGCCATTTAAAAAAAAAAAAAAGTAGTCTTTTTTTTCTTGGCCTATTTTATTAATTATAATTTCTTTAAAAATTAAAACAAGAATCAAGAATGTGAAGCTGTTAGTGAGGAAGAAAACAATGGTAAGGTGATTTGCCTGTGGGAGAAAAATAATATTTTTACGAAGGTAATGTGAGAGAAAGAAATTATTGAAAAAAAAAAAAAAAGACTCAAGAAAGAAATACCACTCTAAAACGGCAAAAACTAAATAATTTAGAAAATTTTACAAAAATAAAAGACAAGTATTAACAAAAATATCACTCTTTAATTTTATTTTTTTCAAAAATAGTGATGTGCTTAAAGTTATTATAAAAATATCAACCATCAAGATTTATCAAAAATTTATCATAAAATTAATAAAAATTGAAATTACAAAAAAAATTTATCAAAAATTTACTTAAAATTTATTTAAGTTATAACATTTTTTCAACGTTTACCAAAAAAATTAATTAAATTTATAATTGAACAAGGTTTACTTAAGATTTATAAATATTTATTCAAAATTTATTCAAAATTTTACTAAAAGTTTACCATAAAATAAAAAAAATTACAAAATATTTATAAAAAATTTATTTAAAATTTACTTAAATTACATCCAATATTTATTAGAAAATTAATAAAATTTGAAATTATATAAGGTTTACTCAAGATTTATCTAAAGTTTATTACAAAAATGAATGAAAATTGAAATAACAAAAGGTTTAACATATATTTACTTAAAATTTACTCAAATTATACATAAAATTTACCTAATTTTTATAAGAAAATTAATGAAAGTTGAAATTATATAAGGTTTACCCAATAATTACTCGAGATTTACTTAATATTTACCAAAAATTTACTCGAGATTTACCAAAAGTTTGTTTTATAATTAATATTTGTCCAAAATTTATTTTGATAAATAAGTTAATTAAATATAAGTTTATATTTTTTTGGTAATTAATATTTATCCAAGATTTATTTTGGTAAATAAGTTAATTAAATATAAGTTTATATATTTTTTTATTTAATATTTGCCCAATATTTGTTTTAGTAAATAAGTTAATTAAATATAAATTTACATATTTTTTGACTAATTAAGTTAATTAAACAATGTTAAAATAAATAAATACATGTATAAGTGCAATAGGTAGCTATATAAGTTAATGAAATTCTTAAATCTATTTTTAATAGATGAAATATAGTCATTTTTTATCTTAATTAGATGAAAAATGTACTACATATTCAGTAAATTTTAATATTTAAAAAAAATAATTAGTAAAAGAAAAATTGGAATGAAAATAAGAAACGGCTAAAATCCTCAATAATTTACTCCCTTAACAAAGCATGAGTCAGCCTTGTATAAGGCTCTACTCAAAGCCTATAAGGAAGCAAGAATGTTAAATATATAAAAAATAATAATTTTATATTATAAAACATCATCACAGAGACGTACACACGCCCACACGTGATTCTTTCTTTAAAAGTAATTGAGTAAACTTAATACTAAACTGTTCAACTTTCTTTCTTTTCTCTTCATCTCAATAGTGTTTTCATTGTTCAACTAGGTAGCCATTAACTAGCTTTCTATTCATTTAAATTGTGTTTTGGCCGTCCAATCACTCACCGGATATGGGGGAGTTTGGATACAAAAACAACCGGATACGGGGGAGTTTGGATGCAAAAATTTTATGAAGAAATTGAAATTATTTTGTGAGAAGCATGAAGTGAATATTCTAGACATGGGTGCTTTTTTTTCCATTTATCAGGGTAGGTGTCATTTTAAGGAAACTAATATTTCTATTGGTCATCATTATTAGTACCACTTATTTATTGGTATAATAGATACACAATTACAAGAGTTAAATAATAGATTAAATGACAATATGCAATGGAATTTTTTGTTCTTAGTATTGTTCTAGATCGGGATGATAATTATAAATTGTTCAATATGGATAGTATATACAATCTTGTAGATAAGTTTTATCCTACATATTTCACAAAACAAGAGAAGTTATATTTGAAGATTCAATTGCAATGTTACCAATTAGATGTTTCTCAACATATTAAATTGAAGAATTTGTATACTATTCTGAATTATGCCAAAGATTAGTGAACTTAAGAAAAACTGCAGTGTATCCTTGATTGACAAGTTGATTCGCCTCATTTTGATTCTTCTTGATTTTATTGCAACAACTGAGCACTAATTTTTAGCTATGAATATTGTGAAGATAAAATTGTAAAATGGAAGATGACTATCTTGCAAATTACTTAGTCACATACGTAGAAAAGGAGATTGCCAAAAATTTAGTATGAATTCAATAATAGATGAATTTTATGATATTAAAAGGTTGACGTATAAATTTTTGTGATCAAAAGGTTGACGGATGACACACCAAGAAGGAATGAATGAATTGGTATTTTATAAAAATTTTTGCTTAATGAATTTTTTCAAAGTTTTTAGCAATGAGCAATTAAAAGATAAAGAGCAAGAAAAGAATGCACATAATGATTTATAGTTGTTCGGATATTAACTAATTATACTCTTCTCCTCAATTGCAATTGAGAAATATAATGGAATTTTTCTAGCTCACACTAGATTCAAATCTCTTGTATTTTGATATATCACACAACAATCAATTCCTTTTATTTTACATATGCTCACATATAATCTAAATAGGAGTTTTTCTTACTAGGTTCACTAACACTTAAACCTTTTTTACAAAATAGATGAGTTAAAATTGCAAGAGTTTTGGCACACTTAGAAAGTTGTTCTTATGTTCTATGGCCTCTTGGAAATGTATTTATATTAATTGTCTTCCAATTAACTATTACAAATGGGTACTTTCACTCTTTATGACGTTCTAAAGATGTTACAACTAATGAACTTTGTTAGACTAATTTTGTGCTTGTGAACTCCCTTTCATGATCACGAATTTGCATAGATCTGTTGGCTCTTTATACGTGGTAGCCTGTGATTACTTCTTGCCTTCAACAGCTATATAACGACTAGTCCAGGTGATTTTTCCAATCATGAATTCCTTTCGCGATACTAATATGAAGATAGAATACATGGCATGATTTGATTGAAATGCTTCCAAACAGTCTTGAAAATATGAATTTTGCAGTTGTAAAATTTCTTTCACAAGCATGCTTTTATCCTATGAAAACTCCCAGGCCTTCTTTGTGAGCAAGATCTCCAAAGCGTGATTGCACTTCTTACTTCACAAGAGCGATTTCCCTATTGCAATCATATTTTACAAGCCTTTTAGCTTTCTTGAATATTTGATTAATTGAGTGTTGACCTATTGACTTTAAACTTTGTATGCTATAAAAACAATACTAAATATACAAGTTAGTCATAATTAATTTAATAGTCAATATTGAAATAGAGATTAATCATTATTCAGTCAACAATCTCTTCCTTTTTATTTTGATAATCAAACTAAGCAAAAATATAAAATTGAACATGTAAAAATGAAATTAACATATTGAACAATGAGTATATCAAATTTCAAGGCAATCTGATTGGATTTTCAAGTTCAATTATATGGTAAAACAAGTACCAAAAAGTCAACCTTTTTAGAATAAATTTTAATTTCGGATAGTCGTTAAATGTTGGACTATTTTACTTATGTTTTTCTCATATTTCTCCCCTTATATCAAGATAAAAAAAGGATCAAAGCAATTAGGTCATAAGATCAATTACTTAAGGTACAAGAAAGAGAGAAAATAAGAGAAGAAACCAAATATATTAATCAAAATATCAAAGTACACAGATAAAAACTTATCTTTTAAGTGCCAAAGCCATCAAAAAAATAAGAGATGATGAGTACACATATGCCTTAGGAGAACAAGGAGTACAAGCGTCTACTACTCCACAATGTAACACCCTCCCACGTAGTATATTAAACCTTACTACATAGGAGAATACTATACAACTATGTCATATTTAATAAACTGTGTCTGAATTAAAATTTTTTCCATCTTACTTAACTTAGACCTTTTACATATGCATATTGTCTCATATAATTGCATTGATATAACTGCATATTGAATCATAACCATGTAATTAAATATTGATAACTCGGTCTTGACTAAAATCTACCCATTTATAACATCCTTAATAAAAAAAATCCAACATAAATAAACCATTAGTTCAATTAGAAACCTTATACTCAAGTCTAACTACCCAAATGAAATGGAACAATAAAATAAATGCATGAGCTAAATCTCTAACTTTTTTGATCGGGCTCAATTTCCTCTTCTTGTGTCAATTCAGCTACCTAATGACTTCAAACCTGTATGCAAGAAACCTACATACTAAGCTACTGGAGTTTAGTGGTATATATAATCATACAAATTCTTGTGTGCATTCATATCATGATAAACATCATATCACACATTCAATTTCATACTCTTTCATACTGTTTTACCAAAATCAACAAGTTAAATCCTAGTCATGTACCATTCCATTGTCCTGTGATTATATTTTGAGGAGAGAGTAAATTTTAGGGAGTGAAATAAGAAAAGAAGAAGATAGGAAGACTGTTGTTAGAGAGGTGCTCTAAAAGTAATAACTTTTAGCACTTATTGTACATATTCTTTTGGAGAAAGTTCAAAAAATATGTTTATAATTTCTGACTTTTACAACTTTAAGTATATGATATTTTTTTGTGCAAAATAGTTACTGTGGTTTGCGTTGTTAGTAACTTTAAGTACATACCCTTAACGGCGTTAAAAAATTTGGGAGAAAGTTCAAAAAACTAGCCTGTAGTTTCTGATTTTTACAACTTTAAATATATTGTATTTTTTTGTGCAAAATAGGTACCGTGATTTGTGTCATTATCAATTTTAAGTATATGCTTCTAACACTCATAAGCATAAGAAGGAGAAGAGTAAAGCTTTTAAAGCAACTTGATATGACTCTAGTGATTCAAGTGATGAAGAATCAGGTGATGACATGATGCATATTATTGAAAAGCTTATGCATAAGTATGAAAAATATTCTTCTAGAATTAATTTATTTAAAGAAGTAGTTAGAACTCTAGAATGAGAACTTGAGAAATCAAAAACTTTTAATGAAGAGTTAACTAAATCTTTAAATGAATGCAATTCTACTAAGGATAAGATTTTAAATGATCATGTCAAACTTGTTAGAGAAAAATGTATTATTAGAAAAGGAAGTTAGCAGTCTCAAGAATTCCATCTCTAAATTGAACAAAGGGAAGGAAATCTTTGATAAGATGATTGCTATTAATTCAATCCTTTCTCAATCTAAAAATGTGGAATTGATAACTTTATCACCTGATTCTTCATCACTTGAATCACTAGAGTCATCCTAAGTTGATTTGAAGGCTTTCCTCTTCTCCTTCTTGTCCTTATGAGTGTTAGATAAATATACTTAAAATTATTAACGACACAAACCACAGTACTTATTTTGTACAAAAAAATACCACATACTCAAGGTTACCAAATTCAAAAACCACAGGCCTCTATTTTGAATTTTTTCCTAGATTTTTTAACATCATTAAGGGTATATACTTAAAATTGCTAATGACGACCATAATACCCGTTTTGCATAAAAATATACCACGTACTTAAAGTTACAAAAGTTGGAAACCACATGCCTATTTTTTGAACTTTCCTAATTCTTATTATGAATAAAATGACATATTCATGACATTATGAATTGATTTTATCTTAAATCAAACAATGGAGTCCATGAAATAAACATATCATTAAGAAAATCAAGATGAGATGCATGATATTGAGATTTTTATAATGTGTAATTATATTTATATCTAAACCATCCCTAGTCATAGGATCAACAAAACGGGATATTGTTGATATGAACAAACTAGCACATGTTATACTGCTTGATTGAATTAAACAATAGATCTCATAAGTTATAGACATGAGATGTTTAGAAGAATGCTTGCTAGACTAGTCAAGTGTATTGGATCACCTGCTATGAGATCGTCACATGAATTATTTATTTTATGTCAGTGATAGTCTTATCATAACAATGATGCAAGTATTCTTAAACTTGAGGTACTTAATGTTATATTGAATATTGATTCTATACTTTAACTTCATTCCTTAATGCCTTAGTAGATGTCGCTCATGGGGTGGTAATTAGGTACAGCTTGAAGTATTCGAATGTAGTTGGGTAGCTAACAAATGATTCACCATTCTTGATAAAAGGAGTACATACCTATGACCTCTTGTAGAGATCATTACTTAGAAGTCTCTACCTAGAACAGACATGTCATGAAGATAGTCTTCAGTGACATATCTAATAAAGTAATGAGTTTTAAGGACAAGGTCTAACATCATTTCGACTAGATGTGACATAGTCAATCTAGTGGGAGCTAACATTGAGTCCATACTCTTAACTGAGTAGGGTATAGTATAGTGAAATAACGAATTGCACGGATAATTGTTTATGGAAAGATTTGTAGTTAGACCACTGACTTTTGGTCAATTAGAAGTCATGATGTGCTGCTAAATACGACTTATAATTTACTCGAGATCAAGTGTTAATCTAAATAGCCAATATAACCGATAATCTAATGGGTCACATGCATTGAAAGTGTGAAGAAGAAGTAAAATGAGCTTTTGAATCGAATTCAAAATGGAGAGAACCAAGTCCATCCAAATTCGCAAGCACGAATGGACTTTTTGTGAGCGCCAATTGTTTTGCAATTGTGAAGGATTCTTTTGCGAGAACGGTTGACTTCTGAGTGGGAATGTCCTACTCACTCTTGGAAAAACCTACAGAACTAGAAATGCACATGTTCATGATCGGGAAAGGTGGTTCCCAAGTGGGAACCACTTGATTAAAGGTAATTCGCGATCTTGAATTGTGCTTGTTTAGAAATCTTAATCTAATTAGGAAAGTTAAATATGGGCATCCGATAATCCTAACCCTAATGTGATTAGAGGAACTATAGAGACTATTCTTGAGCTGCCTCCATCAAAATTGATTAAGAATCAATCTCCTTCATCTCTCTCACATATTAATTAGTATACTAGCATATATTGGTTAATCAATCCATCTCCTTTATGGTGCTCTTTGATTTTGCGTATATACTGTTAGAGGTAGTCCATTTAGATTACTGTAATTTATAATAACTCTATAAGAAGAAACAAAGGATTCAATACTAGGTTTCAAAGGTAATAATCTTCAAAACCTTATATGGATGATTAATTGATTAAGATTTTATAGCATAGTCGATTGTATTTGAGATTAAAATTTTAATTTCCGCTACTCTCTATATATTTAATATGCATATGATCCCAACAACTATTGGATGATAAAAAACTCATAAAGTAAAAAACGAAATAAAGAAATTGTTGGGAATACTTTTAAGGATTCGATGTTATAACGGAGAAATCAAAGAAATAATGGACTAGAAAATGAGAACCCAATAGGAAAATCTTGGCAAAATTAATAATAAATTCTGCAGCAAAATAATTGTTATTATTTTCATCTATATTATCATAGTTTTAAATATTCTCTAATTCGTTACGTATCACCCATTACGTAATATTCAATTTCGATATCAATATGATATAGAATACAGTATAAACATTTTTTACTAGTTATTTTTTTTAATTTATGGTGCCAACAAACAATACGATTTGATTAAATTTGATACCGTTACAACGATTTCAACGTGGATACAATACATGAAACTGTTATATAAAACCCTCTAAATCATCATGGGATAAGAATTCACAGTACTGAATTTAATTTTAAATGTTTTTCTCAAAAAAATAATTTTTTAATCGAAATTTTAATGATAAAACAAATATAATTTACGTTTATTATTTAAAATATTAGACAAAATTCTAAACCAACTAACTTCCTTCTTATATATATATATATATCAGAACTAAACCAACTAACATTCAAATCAAATTTCTTGTACACCAACAGATCACGCAATATACCCTTTTAAGACAACAGGGAACTTAGTAAAAGAAAAGAGGATAAAGAGACAGAAAACCAAAGATGGTGATGAACAGGTTCTTATTGATAACATTGGGTATTTTGGTTATGGGTTTTGGCTTTTATTTTGATCCGGGTCATGCTAGATCATCCAATTTGATAAAGATGAGGATTCCTGGAGATTCTCGTGATTACAAGGGATTTCATTACAGCAAAGATATTGAAACCCTCGGGAAATTTGCTGTCCAAGAACACAACAAGAAACAGGTTTTCATCTTTCTTTTCTTCTTTTGTTAATTTTCGTTAAGAGCTCCTATATCATGTAATTTCAAGACAAACTATAGCATTAATACCTCTTCTTTGACCGAAATTGTTATGGGTTTGTTCATTTTTTTACTGATTTTGATAGGACTTGGGTCTTTGCTTTGTTTTTTTTTTCTTTTGTTGATGTATCTTTAAATCTATGTTGGGAACTCTTTGTTTCTTTTTCAGTGAATTAAGCATTTAATGATGATTAAAGAACTACAGAACACAAACTAATTTCACAAGTTCCATTATTTGGATACAATTTGGAGAAAGCAAATCAGATTTCTTGAGGAAAGTAGGATTTCCCCTGCCCCAAAATAATTTTTTCCTCTCCATTTTGGTGGGAAAGGGCGGGAAATAGTTTTATTTATTTCTTTTCTTTTCTTTTATTATATAAAGAACTTTAATTTCCCTCATAACTTAAGTGAGGAAGCCAAACAATGGAATATAGATTATATTTCTTTTCTTTTCTTCCAATTTCCTTCACTATAGAGGAAATGTAATTACCCTTGCAATTTGTGAACCAAACAAAGGATTGCATGCTTGTTCTTTGATTAGTCCATATGAGTTTTAATTAGCTGTTCCTTATGTTTCTTTGGCTGATAAAATATTGGATTCGGTTCCATTATAAAATCAATTGAACAAAATAAACATTACTAAATTGTTACTGGTCAATGTTTTGATGTTTGTGTGGATGCTGTATTGGAATGGAACTCTAGAATGCTCTTCTTGAGTTCGTGAGGGTGCTAAAGGCCAAAGAACAGGTTGTTGCTGGTAAGCTATACTATCTTACATTGGAAGCTATTGATGCTGGTCATAAGAAGACATTTCAAGCTAAAATATGGGTAAAGCCATGGATGAACTTTAAACAGTTGCAGGAATTCAAACATGCTGGAGGTGGTCTCTCCTTTACTCCATCAGACCTTGCTGTTAGACTAGGCAATGGCCTAATTTAGATACTTCCAAATTTGAGCATTATGTGCGATCCTATTATGTCCCATGTGAATAGTAGTCTTACTTTTTTATTTAATTTATGTTATTAAAAATAAATAATAGTGTCTTGTATTCTGAGATGAATTGCACAATAATGAAAATATGTATGACTATTAGTTTCATTTGCATATTTTTATTGGATACATGTGCCAGCTAAAATAAGGTAGAAGAATTGCACAATAATGCTTCTTTTATTAATTTTTTTAAAGTCAACTTTAAGTGGGGATTGAGGAATAATTTTATTAGTAATGCTACATAACCTAACTTATTTAATATCATGTTGTTCTATCTGCATTAAAGTATTAGTTCATTAATGCAAATTGAATAATACAAATAGATATACTGGTAAAATGCAAGTATTTCAATTTAAGCAAATAGTAATATAAAAATTGGTAGGAAAGTAGTATTTTCATTCTTTTATACTTAAGCGTAGATTCCTTAAAAATAATAAAATTTTGTGGAGATATGTGGTTGCTAGAATTTCTCCACAAACTTTACAGTTTTCTAAATTTTCTTGGAAGTAAAAGAGTGTGACTTCTTGTAATAAAGATTTAGAAATTAGGTTGGCTGAATTTTGATAAAAAAGAGCTAAAAAAAGATGCAAAGGAGAAGCCCATTTGGAGAATTTATTCTAGAAGAGAAAAAGACATGTGGATAGGAATTACTTAGAAATTATGTACAAAGTTAGTTATGTATATAGTAGCGAAACAGAAAGGAGAAGGCATCTTTTATCATTTTTGTCGGTTGGTAAGGTCTCTTGGCTACAGCTAGAGAAGGGGCAACCTGCCCTGAGACTGTGGTTGAACATTTTTGTTCTTTACTACTATTTTATTCATTGTTTGTCTTGCTTTATAGATTGAATGTAATAGTTATAATACCCATGATTTAGAGTCTATGAGTTAGTTTGGATTATTAGACACATAAGTGTTCTTTACTACTATTTTATTCATTGTTTGTCTTGCTTTACAGATTGAATGTAATAGTTATAACACCCATGATTTAGAGTCTATGAGTTAGTTTGGATTATTAGACACATAAGCAAACGAGTAATTTAATTTAGGTTGAAAATAAAATAATTAGAAAGTTAAAGGGTTAAAAAAAAAGAAATAAAAGTTAATTAAAAAGAATTTATATTACATTATTTAAAAAAAAATATAGCACGCCTCACACTTTTTGAGGACGTTTGCGCCCTTTAGTGGGCTGAAGAATTTGCATACCAATTGTTGCTTATTGCACGTGCGTGTAGGTTTCCTTATGCAGAATAATTAAACATACAATATAGTCTTTTGTTCTCTTATAAATAGCCCCGTACACAATAACCCTAACAACACTGTTCATATTTCTCCAAAACACAGCACGCATCTCTTATCTCCTTGCTTTTTCCAGACTAAAACTCACTCACATGTTCCATTTAATATCAAGTTTAATTGGGATTTTTATTGGCTTTTGTTTTACCAGTAATACACAAACACCTTTCTCCAGCAATAAGTACTTCGGTCTCTTTTTATAAATTTTAATTTATAGATTTCAACTCTGATGTTTGTTCTTGAGGGGATAGGATGTGGTCTTGTTCTATCTTTAATCTTCGGTTAAATATTTCATGTTAGGGGAAGACAACATTGGTGGAGACACCCACTAGACTGAAGGAGAGTAGTAGGATTGCTTTGAGCTCTAAATTAGATTTGTAAATATACTCATATTTATTCCTCCATTTTTGTTACTATGTGATTTATTTTGTTGTTGATTGTGGAATTGTTGATGTTAGTTTGGGTATATGAAATTCACTGTGAAAATAATGGAATCATGCACTATGTTGAGAAAACATGTCGATTGATAATTAATTGAAATTTTGGCATGATTAATTGGCTCTATGATGATTAAATTTGAGTATGGAATCTTTAGAGAACATTGAAAATTATAGTATCATAAAATAGGGACCAAACAACATCTTTGGAGGACTAGTGGGCATGATTTGTAGCCACATAGGCATGCCAAGCAGCACGCCAGCGTGCTACAGCGGTGGCTTCATGCCATAGCATTTCACGGCGTGCCACAGCATGCCATGGTACGCCGCAATATGCTACAGCGTACTGCAGTGCAACAACCAACCGCACAAATATTGTTTTTTGAAGCTTTTTTTTTTATTAATGTTAATGTTTTGGCCTATACACATGTACTATTGGTGCCTTAAATTGTCAAACATGTAAGTTGAGATGAATATGATTTTATGAGCATGAAATTGTACAAAGGCATGATAATGATAGTTTGATGAATATAAAAGCATATAAGCATCAAATGATATGTTTGACATGGATTAAAGCATGCAAATTATTTCATGATGATGGTTCATATGATGAATATATTGGAATATATGGTTATGGATATACATGATGATGTAAGTGTTGTAATATGTGAAATTGTCTATAAATAATGTGTCATGCTTATGAAAGGAATATGAAAAGACTATACTAGGATAGACTCTAGGATAGATGACATGCCTTTCTAGGTTTATTTACGGTATCGTAGATTTTTATACATGATATTACGTTCAAGCAAGGTGGCCCAAACTCTTTTGAGTGTCCTTATCCCCTTTTTGCTAGCAACCCTTATTTATTCAGTCAAGTTAGCAGAAGCTCTTGAGAGCACACTTGACATGAACACAGATACAAGTTATGATAGGTTATTACAGTTAGGTGAGTAGGATGACCCAAGCTTTAAGAGCACTTTGTTCATAACCCGTATCCGACAGTCCGATATTAAGTAATTGAGTGAATTAATTAATAATAAGTTAATGAAATGTTATGGTTATAGATTTACAATTGTGGCTTCTGCCTACCAAGTATGCTTCCTTCTTATTTTAAGAGATGGTTGGCATGATTATGATTTGAAATGAATTGTCTATGCAAGCATGCGATATGGTGATGTTTTATATGTTGTGAATTATTTAACTACATGATAGAATTTATATGATTATATTACCACTAA
Source organism: Balakata baccata (assembly GCA_949630135.1). Taxonomy (NCBI): domain Eukaryota; kingdom Viridiplantae; phylum Streptophyta; class Magnoliopsida; order Malpighiales; family Euphorbiaceae; genus Balakata; species Balakata baccata. The sequence continues at coordinate 4,216 of CATIWF010105286.1, read as the reverse complement.
CCTTTCAGTAGCTTAGCATATGGGTTTTCTTTCACGTAAGTTGGGGCCCGTAGATTCAATTGACGAGGAGAAGTCTGCCTTTATAAGATCCCTATTAGCTTAAAGTCAGCTTCCTTGAATTCATGCATTCTTTATTTATTTATTACTCATATATTGGGTAGGTTTGGACATTTTATAAGACTATTGCTTTATCACCATTTATTATTGGATTTAAATAATTGTAATAATTGGGCATGTTTAGCCCTGGTTTTAGTTTTGGCATGATGTTAAATTTACAAATGATGGTTATGGAATATGATGGAATGGTATAGTTTAATTGGATATATGATATGTGAGGAAATGATACAGGATATTAGACCTAATAATACGTTATTATGAATATGGAATTTGTATTGAAAACAGAATAATCTGTTAAATAGGCATAGGCCGTGTAGCACTCCTTTTTATAGCGGGGTTAAATCTGCTATATGGGAGGATATTACAGTTTTGGTATCAAAGTCAAGTTTAGGCGATTCCAGACCTAAATGGGCTATGAGTTTTATTATGCATTGCATACATATATCGCATCTGACTCTAGCAAGGGCTATTTCTCTATCAACATGTAGATTAGAGAGAGAGTATATTAGAATCCAAGTATCATGTTTTTTACGAGAAGGGAGACTCTCATGAGGCTAGGCTAAGAACAACCTAGTATTGGCAGTGTGCAAGGTTTGCAAGACATTCTTGGTTTGAATCAGCCATATAGACATGGCCTAGAATCCCTTCTTCTAGGAGATGGCAAGATTTCTCCAACAACTTATTAGGGTGTTCCTACAGATCTGAATCAACTATCTAGACATGGCCTAGAATCCCTTCTTCTAGGAGAAGGCGAGATTTCTCTAACAACTTATCAAGGTGATCCCACAGCAACAACCCCTTGCTCTATCTCTACCATTACCAAACAAGCCTACAATTCAGATAGACAAGCTTTGTAAGCATGGGGCTACAGTTTTCTTGGGCAAAAGGACAGTTGATCCTGTCGACACTGAGCAATGGCTTGAGTTGACTGAGTGGGTATTCACTTGAGCAAGACTGATTTAGACATATTGTTTCGTTGCTACAGGCCGATGCATATGACTAGTGAAAGACAGTCTTGGAGCAGTTCAAAGACTAATATATGCCCTAGATTTACTCGGCTGAGCAAATATGCTCTAGAGCTAGTGAGCACCGAGAGGGACATATGTAGACAATTCGAGGATGGTCTTAGCGGAGAGGTCGGTGATATAATGACATGCATGTGCCATAGCAACTATTCTGATCTTGTTGCTTCTACCCTTACCTTCGAGAAAAAAAAGAAGAAAAAGAGCAGAAAAGGAGAGCAAAAGGTAATCAGTTCCAACAACTTAGTATTTAGGCAAGAAGGGTTACACATACTAGGGCCAGAGTCAAGGCCGTCAAAACCAGTAACAATCATAGAGGAGGGGTAGCCCTCTAGGACCATATCAGTTGCAAGCAGTATTCAGATCCATATCGAAGAGTGTGCTCCCTTATGTTATACATGTGGCAGATATCATTTTAATGCATGCATGGTTGTCACATGAGCTTGCTTCAGGTGTGGCTAGTAGGGCCATATGAAGAGGGATTGTCCATTAATGAAGGACAATGCCCTAGCACAGACTACAGCTTTTGCACCAGCTCAGACCTGATCCTAGGCTAGAGGTGGCCCTCTAGGCAATACTAGTGTTGGAAATATGGAGCAACAAGAAAAGGAAAGGGGGGGGGGGGATTGAATTAGTGTCAAATAGAAATTTTCGGGTTAATGAATTTCTTTGAGTGTTTGACCAATGTGCAAATAAAAAATAGAAAGTAAAGGAGAAAGAAAAGATTGCACACAAAAATTTATAGAGGTTTGGATGTTAACAAACCCTATTCCTCTCCCCGACCACAATTGGGAGTTCTACTATCTCAACTTGATATTACAAGAGAGTTTCCTAGCTAACTCATAATTAGAGAGTTTTCCTAGCTCACCCACAACTAAGTATTTTCTTAAGGCTCACACCGAACCCAAATCCCTTGTGTTTTAATGACTCACACAACAATCAATTTCTTGTGCTTTGAACAGGCTCACACACAACCCAAAAAAGAGTTTTTCTCACTAGGATCACTCTTACAACCTATACCCAAGTGTTTAAGGTTAACACTTCAACTTTTCTTACAAAAGAGATGAGAATTAAAATTGCAAGAGTTTTGGCACACTTAAAATTAAGCTCTTATTGTCTAAGCCCTTTTGGATGTCTATTTATAGTGTTTACCTTCCAATTAGCTGTTACATATGGTGCAAAAATTATTTCTAACGTTCTAAAAAAGATTGACTAAAAGTTGTCTGACAGAGACAGTTTCTCAGTCAGGAAACCATGTTTCCTAGTCGGGAAATTCATATATCCATTGGAGCCTTACACGTGGCAGCCTTAGATTTGTCCTTTTCTTCAACAGCTAGTTTCAGTCAAATGTCCCGATTGGGAAATTTATTTTCCCGATTTATACTCAAGTCCCGGTTGGGAATTTACCTACCCCGGTCTGCATTTGCCACTGGAACTTTGAAACATCATAATGCAGTGTTTTCCCGGTCAGGACATATATTGTTTCGGTTTATACTTGAGTCCCGGTCGGGAGACACTGTCCCGATCGGGAGTTATGTGTTTCCAAGAAATGTTTGATTTGTTCAATAAGCAAATCAAATCCAATTGACTTGTAACTTTGTACACTATCAAAACAACATTGGATGAAGACATTAATAACATTTAATTTGATTGTCAAGATCAAAATATAGATCAATCACCCTAAGGATAACAATCTCCCCCTTTTTGATTTTGACAATCAAACGAAGAAAAATAATTAAATTGATCATCCAAAAATGAAATTAACATGTTCAAAAACAATTATGTCAAGTTTCAAGTCAATCTATCATGTCCTAAAGATCTCTCCCCCTTTGTGTTCTTACATTTTGATCTCTCTCCCTTTATGTTCATACATTTTCAAAAACAATTATGTCAAGTTTCAAGTCAATCTATCATGTTCCAAAGATCTCTCTCCCTTTGTGTTCATACATTTTGCTTATGTTTTCTTAAATTTCTCCCTCTTTGTCAAGATCAAAAAAAATATAAGCAAGTATAGCATAAGATCAATCATATAGGGCATAACGAGAGGAGATAAGAGAGAATATTAAAAGATTAAACAACATGATACCAAAAGGTTATAGTGTGTGTGTATATATATATATATATATTTTAAAACATAACAAGGATATGAAAGTAACAAATGATACTAATTGTTGGTCGCATAAACACATAGCAAAAACATCAAAATAAGTTTATCATTTTAAAGCATAAAATATGAGTTTAGAGAATGCTTATCGATATGAAGACCGTTCCATGATCTAGAGGCATCTTTTCATAGAGATTCAATTCTTCTCTTGTGATCTCTTCTTTAAATAGCTCCCCCTTACTTTATGCTAAGTTTGAGTTCAATAAGATTGATCACTTGAGAGAAGACATTATGTTGAGCATGTGCCTTTGACCACTTATGGGCAACCTATAAAAGAATCGAACAATTTTTGGTACCCATTTAAATTTGGGTCCATGGGGGTTAGCTCTAGAAGGTTGCCAATGAGCCTTCTGTATAAAACAATACTTGTTTATGTACCCAAATCTCATACAATAGTGGCATTGCTTGGATTTAAATGTTTCTTGCCACTGTGCATGGGGTTTAGGTTTCATTACATGAAAAGAATGTGAATGTGAGCAAGCACAATATTTGTTGGTGTGTGAAATCTTAGATGCATGCCTTTTGTACAAAAACGCATGGTTGGTCTTTTGAGGTTTCTCTCTTGGACCATATGAGTTTTTACTACTTTTCTTTTGAGTAGTGGCTTTGGTGTGTGCCTTGCCTTTGGCTTTAGAGCCAATTACCTCAATGAAAGAGGTTTGTGGTGTGCTAGCCTTAACGAATATTGAGCTAGGTGGAGATAATGATGTTGAAGCTCCATTGAAGCCTAGACCATATCTCACTAGAGGAGGTCTTTGAGATACAATAAGTGTATCCAAATTTTCCTTCCCCTTATGAAATTTTGAAATTGAGTTTCTAAGCTCTTCAACCTCACTTTTTAAAATATTATTTTCTTTAAGCAAAGAAGAGGTTGAAGGTTTTGATGAAAGATTATCCAATGATTTCCTAAGAG